>JAVQKI010063435.1:0-10142 GCA_036025975.1 Nematalosa erebi
CACAGACACCACATCGTTCATTTGCCACAATAATTATGCAAAAAAAAAAAAAAACCTGGTACACACGTACTGTAATGACTACACCCAAGGAAAGTATTGTGAATAAAAGAACACACACACACACACACACACACACACACACACACACACACACACACTCACACACTTGTTTACATATTTCCAATTACACCTCAACAAATACATACAAACAAGTACATATGAATAATATTGCATTAAAGATGATTATAGTCTAAAAATTCACCCAGGTTTGGAATGTGTTGAACTGATGGAAAGCAAGACAAAATTGCAGGATATCCTGATTCCAGGGGTGTGTGCTCTCTATTTTGGTTCTGCGCTCAGTGTAATATCACTTTAAAGATATACTGGGCTGTATGCTGGACTGTGCCTCACATGGAAATTGTTTTTCGTATTGTATTTTATTGATACATTATGTCATTCAGGGATCAATTATCTGATCATGATATATCTGTTTATGTTCATTTTGAAAGTCCTAAAGTCCATGTGATGCTGACTGTTGTGAGTAGATGTCAAAAGCCTCTGTCTTTCTAGATAGATTCTAAGTGAAGGTATCATATGTGACTATAAATCTGAATGACCAGAGCTTCTCTTTTTGAGAAAGACCAGAGGGCACCTGCAACTTGAGGGCAGTGGCTTATATAAATGAACATTACGGAAGCAGTTTCATAAGCCAGAGAGTGGGTACAGCCTGAAATATTGCCAGTCTGAGACAACACAATAGTGCAATGGTGAAGCAGACAGACGAGAAAAGCGAAGTATCTAAGTGTGTGTGTACACTGTGTAGCACTTTTTATACATACAGAAATCTGCTTTAGTTCATTGGGTAAAGACCATACAGTCTATGGTAAGGACATTGAGTTTGCTGTATTCTGGCTTCTTGAATTGTGTAATGTTATTTGTGTATTATTCAACAGTTGGGGAATGTCTGTCATATTCGGTCATGCAGTGCAGTTTCAGCCCTTTGCCAGTTGTTGCAATTACTAACCCATGTACTGTAAATGGATTGTTGTTAACTGTATGACTTGATTTCAGCTACTCGTTTAAATTATGTTTAATAGAAGTGTGTAAAAGGAATAAATGAATGAATGAATGAATGAATGAATGAATGAAGTACCATTTAAGGCTAATCAAACACCACCAACGGTACCTTCCTCTGTGCATCTGTGCTCACATGAAGCCAGTGAATCCTACATGCTCACAGATCTTTTCTGATGTTTTCTGTCTCCTTCAGGTAATGGAATGAAGCAGACGCCATAGTGATATGACTCTCAGGAAGTGCCCTTTACACTGCGAATCAGAAGAAGCAACACTCCAAAGTAGACCTCCCAAGAACCAGCCAGAACCTCCCAAGAACCAGCAGCCAACCATGACGTCCTCCCAAGCCAGTACAACCTCACACAGAGCTGTATGACAGAGGTGTATGACAAGAACACACCACTGCTGCACACAACAGGTAGCAAAAAGACTGTATTGGCACATTAGTGTGGGATGGACTTGGAGGTGGAAGGACATCTGACGACCACTGTGATGAACGAAGGCCAGGTGAAGGCCTTGCCGCACGCCTGTGACCTCTGTGGCAGAACCTTTCCGTTTCTCAGCGCCCTCACCAAGCACATGCTGAAGCACGCCAAGGAGAGGCCCGCCAAGGCCCCCGTGGATGGCGTCAAGCTTGAGAACAGCTTGGGCCAGACGTCCACAGAGATCCAGGAAGAGCAAGAGGAGGAAGGGCAGCGGAGAGAGGAGGAGGTGAAGAAGAAGGAAGAGGAGGTGGTGGAAGGCGAGAAGGAGGAGAAGGAAGGAGGGGTTCCGGAGGAGCAGGAGGGCTGCTCCAGCCCCACGGAAAGTACCTCGGCATGTAACCGGGTAGTCAATGGAGGTGGAGGAGGAGAAGAGAAAGATGCCGTGAAGACACAGCGGAAGGGAGCAGGGAGGAAGGAGAGGAGCACCGGGAGTCCATGTCCTCTGCGACAGAGGAAGCTCCGCAGCCAGACCGAACAGGAACGAAGTTCGGCGGAGACCCCCGATGAGGAGACGATCACTTGCCAGCTGTGTGGATTTGAGGCCTCTAGCAAGGAGCAGCTGCAGAACCATGAGGAGAAGGTGCATCTTCCCTCAGATGCCCTTGCCAGTGGGGAGGCTTCCCCAGATGAGGGAGCCCTCGGGGAAGGGGACCTCGCCCAAGCTGGGGAGTACCCTTGCGGGCAGTGTGACCAGGTCTTCACTCAGGCCTGGTTCCTTAAGTCCCACATGAAAAAACACCAGGGCCCGCTGGATCACGGCTGCCGGATCTGCGGCCGGCGCTTCCGCGAACCCTGGTTTCTTCGTAGCCACATGAAGACGCATGTCATCAGGGCGAAGCCCAAGGCGGGTGACACTGAGACACCGGCGACCATCAACGGGGTGGCGCAGGACGACGCGGCACTGGTGAATGATGTGTGTCTCTACGAACTGTGCGCCAAGTGTGGCAACTTCTTTCAGGATCGCCAGAGCTTGTGGCTGCACGAGCAGGTCCATGAGCGCGTCAGTGGTGGCAGAGGCTGCGATGCAGAGAAAGAAAACGAGCCTCTACCTAACATCGCTAATGACTCCAAGACCCCTGTCTTGAAGAAAACTTTCTTGGAGTGCCTGAACCTCAGACCAGTGGGCTCCACAGAGAAAACTCCAGAGTCCTCGGTGAGCCGAATCCCTGAGCTCGACCCAATTAGTAGCTACCAAACCTGGCATCTGGCCACCCGGGGCAGGGTGGTGGAGGCCACCGAGCATAGCCTAGGCTGGGAGGAGAGGCTGGCGGATGCAGACGTGGCCTACGACCGGGAGAAGGGTGAATATGTCCTTCTGAAGCAGGAGAAGAAGAAAAAGCAGCAGCTTGTTGCCACCCCAGCGAACATTCCGAGTGCCGCTAAGAAGAAAAAAACGACAAACACCGCTGTCGGGGAGAAAAATGGACACTGCTCCTCGGGAGATGTGAGCCCAGAGAGCCATTCCGACTCGGAATACCGCCCGACCACCTCGAACAGTCGCCGAGCTTCCCAGAACAAGACATCGGAGTGCCTGGAGTGCGGAAAAGGTTTCCGCTCGCAGCAGCAGATGGTCATTCACATGCTGATAAGACATGGTGGGGGCAGCGGTTTCGGTGGCGGCCTGGAGTCCTCTGCCCCGATATTCGGGAATGCAGCACTCTCCTTCTTAACAAATGCCGCGTTTAGAGACCCGAAGACGGCTGGACAAACCAAAGACACAGGTAGGTTGTTTGTGTCAGAAAATGGATGATAAGTCATTATTGTATTTTTTTTTTTATCCTGTATGTGCATCGCCAGTCATGTAATTGTTACTTTGATGAATGGCTGTTGTCATTGCTTGCTAGACTTAGTCAGGGATACAGTTATATTATGCACATAACCACTTAGTTGGCAGAGACAGATTTGCCATGATTATTAATATAGTTTGGTTGTCCTCACAGTGGGGAAATGTTCTCTTCACATTGAAGGTTATCTACATTGTACACATTGTATACTATATTTTATCAATACACTATATTTACTTAAGACCTAGAGTTCTCTCATGTGTTAGATGGAATAAAATGGAATGGTACATTTTCTGAAAGACACAGATACCAGCATAATGAAGGGAGCTGATTGTGTGGACTAAGTGCTGTGTTTGCCTGATTTGGCTTTATAGACGATGGTGGCCAATCAGATTTGGCGGTTTTCAGGTCAGTGGGTTTGAGGTGGTGGATTAATGTGGAGAAAAGACACTTCGGTTCAGGATTAGTTATGGATAATAGATCATGTTTTATCTGTTGTGTTAAGCCTAGATATTGTTGCAAATGAAGCATTGAATTACATATTTTATTAAAGCCCAGTCAGTAAATATTTACATATAGTATGAGGGACACTTGGCATCTGTTTTTGGCTAAGCAGTGTGGGCTGCTTTTTTAAATCCTTATGTAGGATACTGGCCAGGGTTCTTTGATTTGAGTTAAGTTGATTGTCCTCTCTTCATTAGGGTTAGCAGACGAAGGGGAGACCAGACAATAGTGTTTCTTAAGTGTAGTAAATGTGCTACCTCTGAGGAGACATTATATACTGCCCCTGGGATTGCTAGGTATGCTAGTTGAAGCTCAGCCATCCATACACCATCAGCAACTATGTGTACGGGGATTAATGAAAGGCACACTGATTTGTTCAATATTCTTCTTCAATTCACTTTAGTAACTGAAACAGTGCAAGTATTGTAACTGATCAGAATTATTTGAAAGCATTCTAGGCTGTCCATGCTGTACATTGTACTTAAAATATATTGACATATGTTGCCCTCCAAAAATGGGGACAAAACGTTGCATTAAGGTTGAAATCATGGTTGAGGGAGACATCTTGTGGAGATGCATACACAGTATACAGTTTATTATGCTAAACTACAGTGTCATTTTATGCTAGTGAATTGGTGCTCTTTTGCCATAGGCCTGATGGTACTCCTTCTGGCATTTTTTCTTATTAATGTTTTTGGATTTATTTACCGATCGTTACTGAAAATGTATTGTTCGTTTGCTGTCGCCTCCATCTCTCCATGCGTCTGTCTGTCTTTTTTACTCATCTTCCAAAGTAGTTCAAACTGCAGATGTCCATTGTGATCTCTTGAGCTGTGTCCAAATGTTCCTAATGTGAGTGCTGCTCCGCTCCTCACTCCTCCCCCCTGCTTCCCCACCGGCCTTACCAAATCTGCCCTAATTAGCCGGGTCTCACTAGGTACGTCTGTCTGCTTCTGGGAAAAACAAATGGGTGGTAGTGAAGCCCGGTGCACTGGTAACCTTCTTTGGGTTGGAGTCATCAGTGCAAGTTTATTTTTTTGGTGAAGTCACTGTTTGGTTGGCATTATGTATTCATCTCAGTAGTCATCTCATTCAGAGCTGGATGGCTCCAGGATCAGAGAGTACAAGCCAAGCTTTATTCAGAATGTTCACCCACATACTTTTCCAGCCTGTCTTCATATGTTCATATCTCGTGTCTCAACTCCATATCATCTCCCCTTTTAACCTTTATATATCCCTCCTCTGCTTGAAGCCACAAGTGTGTAACAGTTTTAAATTTCTCAACCAGTCATTTTGCCTTGGTATCCCATCCTATCCGATCCCATCCTATCCCGACCATCGTTTTCCACTCCCCCACCCCCTCAAATGTTTTCCTCTCGTAGGTTCCTCTGGTGTCACAGCCCTTTGTTCACCACTGATTCCCCCATCCCCCAAGCCCTCTCGCCATTCTCTTCTGGTTTCTCTCAAATTCCTTTGCCTCCCATGACAAAACCAATCCCACCAGCCATCATTTCTCATCCTCCCACCCTACACATGTTGCTCTTACAGGGGTTGCCTGAACTCCATGGAAGATAAAAGCAACAACTCACACCTCAAACACAGCACTGGTTTACTGCTGTGATCATGTGATTCAAAATGGCCAGAGCATGGTACATAGCCGAATCAAAAAACCCAGTTGGTTTCATCGTTCATCATTGGCTTCTTTGATGAGCGCTTGTCTCCGTTCTGCTTAATTTTTACTACATGGATATGAACAAAAACAAAATAGACACACTGTCACAGAAGTTTCGAGTTGACACTTGATGACATGGCATCAATTGTTTACCACACATGTCCATATGCTCATATGATTTTTTAGAAGGGGAAAAAAATATATAGTGATGGTATAAGACCTTATCGTTATATTACAACTACTGGGCCATCTGTAGAAGTACAATTCCTGCAGGTCTACAAATTATTATGTCCTGTCATCCTCACACCATAACAGGTGATGGTGCTGTTCTAGAGCATGCATGCTAGTCTCCTTAACTATTACGTCTGCTAATGGTAAGGCTGATCACATGCAGAAAGATGACTGAAGAGATGGATGTGTTGTACCGCAGGCTGGCTGTAGGCTTTTGTCCTTGTAACTGGATGTGAGTGTGGCTATGCTAAGACCAAGACACAACATAGCTAGATAATAAGAATGAGGCACAAAATGTGTCTGCTGCTATCTGCAAGGCTTAGCACATGTAGGTGTCTTGACTTAAGAGATGGATTTCTCTCACCGCAGGGTGGCCTTAAGCCTTTGTCATTGTATATATTTAGTGCTAGTAGAGGTGTCACAGCTGACTAGCTATGACACAGCTAAAGCCTGAGTGGTGACAGAGGTCTCTTACAGTAATGTCAAGGAAGACAGAGAAACACGCCATGCGCACCATTTCATCTGATGCTGAATGGTGTGAGGGAACAGACCAAGGGGGAGGGAGATTAAGCACAACTCAATGAATAATGTGCCATCTGTTTGTTGTTTATGTTGTTTAATTAGTTATAGTGCATAACTTAGTTTTATACTAGGCTATATAGTTTGATTCTTATATTATATTTATAGTTTTTGACCGTGTGGATTGTTGAATCTTAAGAAGGCAAGAAGAAAATTCACAGGTGTTTGAAAAGCTCTGGAAAAATGTTACAGAGCTGCCACCTAGTGACCAAATGATGTCCTCACCACCATCTGTAGTGGTACTGTACTGTAATCCGAAGATTTTTGGAATGTGTAATAAACTTTAAAAGTATTTAGTACTTCGTAATAAAATCTGCAGTGTGAGTTGATTAAATTTATCTTTTAATTTCAGAATAATGGACGTCAGTAACTTCTACAGCTGATTCAGGAATACATATAGTAGGCAGGACAGAAATATGAAAATGTAAAAATGATGCCTAAATATGATTAGTAAGATGAAACTCTAACAATAGCCTGCTTGTTTTTCTCATTTGACAGACAAAAAGCCATTGAGTGATCGGCACTCTGCCTTGAAGCACAACACAGGCTCTTCCTCTTCTCACCAGCAGGGGTCAGTACCACACAGCAACAGCAGCGCGGCAAGTGCCACCAGGCTCAGCCTGGCTGGGGAGAGCACAGAGGGTACCTCAGCCCTGGAGCCCGACAGGCAGCCTGACGGCCTCCTGCGGCACCGGTGCCCGTTCTGCACCCACAGCACCCTCTACCCAGAGGTGCTGTGGATCCACCAGCGGGTGGCGCACAAGGTGAACAGCAGCAGCACACTGGCACCCAAGTGGGCACTGCCTAATGGTTTTAAAGGCCCGCGCTCCAGCCTGGAGTTCCGCCGGCGCACCGGACCGCCGCCCTTCCTGGAGGGCAAGGACTGCCCGGCGATGACCGAGACCCGCAAGCCACGCACTCAGCCCCCCACGCAGGGCCCGAGCGCAGAGGGTCAAACTGGGCTAAAATCAGACAGCACTGGCACTAGTGAACCCAGCCCCTCCAAGAACAGGGGGCACCTTCACAAACCTTCATCCTCTACTTCCTCCTCCTCATCAGCGTCCAATTCTTCCTCCAAACCCAAAACAAGCAGCAGCAATGTGAGCAGTGGTAGCCGAAAGCGAGCTGCAGACTCTTCGCCAGCCTCCAACCCTTCAGGGACCCCCAAGAAACCTGCAGCCCACGCACCCAGCCCAAAGACGGCCAGCAGGGCTGCCGCCAGCAGCCTCTTGCCTCAGGAGGGCCTCCACTTTGTTCTGGCCAGCCAGCACGGACACGACGAGCAGGGCAAGGCAGCAGGGGCTACGACCCCTTCTTCGCATCGCCGGGAGGATTCTCCAGCCCCGACGCCAAACTCGGGGGCGGACTCGGCCCTCCAGAACTCATCCAGAAGGGCGGCGGACACCCTGGGAGCTTATCCGGCAGACGCCTCTCAGCTGGATGTCCTGAGCTTCTTGAAGAACTGCAGCCCGACAGAGCTGGCTGCCCTTTACCACCACTGGGGCCTTGGCACCACTGCCATGCTGGATCAAGCAGGTGGGTGAAGACAGATTGAATCTGGTCCTCTGCCTTGTGACTCTCACTTGTCCATCCTTAGATGGCGCCATTTGTCGGTTCCATCATGATTGAAAAGCTCTATGCCTCTCCCCACAGTGTCATGTGTGTAGGAGCCAACTTAAATTATTATTGGTTCTTCATCTTAACTTGTAGTTGTAAATTTATGTATGTAATTATACTAAGCATTTAAAATAAGACAGCAAAAAATTAGCTGAGCAGAATGAAGTGCAGGTCAATGTATGTATGGCCTTTGGTCAGACATGCAAACTCGTTTTCTCCCTCTTTCTGTCCTGCAGTCTCTCTCAAGACAGGGTAAAAGGGGTCACATTCAAGGGCAGCTATATAGGCATGGGGCGAAGGGTCCCTTTTTTATTTTGAAAAAAAAAAAAGTGTGGATTTTTTTTCTCTTCGAGAAAGCAGAATTATCTTTCCCTCCTGTCTCTCCTGTCTGGCTGGGGTCTCGCCACATTACGAGACCTGACTTGTGCTCAGGTCCGCACTGTCATCCCCCTGAAGCGTCACGCTCGGCCGTGAGTCCCTTTGAGTCACATGCAATCAAGTGACCTTTTTCCTGTGCCGCCGCCCGTTAGCCTGTTATTTTTTCGGTGCCATCTGCCGTTTCTGTGCTAGCATATGCGGCACATAGTCAGTGTATGCCAATGAAGAATAGGAGGGGGGTGGCGTGTTTACCAAATCAGGCCAGTAGGGGTCAGGTGTCATGTCTGGTGCCTCCGACGCTCAAAGTCACTGTCATGTCAGACTTCCCCCGACCAGCCTGGTTGCTGGGGGGGGTCAACATCGATGAGCAAGTCAGTCAACCACACCGCCCCACTTCCCCTTCCTGCCCCCCCCCCCTTCCCACACACACATGCACATACACTTGCCTAACCCCTCTACACCCATCCAGTACATTAAAAGGGAAAATATTCTGCCATGCTCACGGTATGTCTTCTGTCCTCATTGCCCCCCCGCACATATTGTAGATGGAGCAGGGACTGGTGGCGTTGGCTGTTAGAGGAGGAATTTCTCCCTCCTGGCCAGACAAAGAGGCCAGGAGAGCATGGTGGATGGTGGGGATACAGAGAGGGGTGGTTGTAAACAGAGGAAGAGGAGTAATAAAGGGGAGGCTTTGTTTACACCTGACATTTGAATGCAGGTGGCTGTTTACAAACAGGCTGAATGCAGGTGGCTGTTTACAAACAGGCTGTTCAGCCTCCATTGTCAAACCTCCATTGTTGGCTGGATGAACCAATAGATGAATTATTAAATTGCATCCCTACAGTGTTTACATGAACATCATCTTAGATGTCATGTAAATGAAATAAAGCAGGTAGGTTGAGGGCACACTCTGTATTATATCTTGCCTTTTAAATGTAGATATAGTCCCAGTTTTCACAAAAGTTAGAGTTCTGCATTTGCATAGAAATTGAGGGATTTTGTAAAATACAGAAAATCTATAATATATTCATATAAGTACCTTGGTGTCTTTATGGACTGTTCAGGAAAGCAGTCCATTTAGAAAGCCTTTGCACTAAGCTATGAAGATTGAGACTATATGTTGTCAGTAGCAGGCTCCTGTTTTTATTTTTTCAAATGATCTTAGAGAGCGTGACACAGGATAGCATGCAAACCTGGTATGGTAATCTGACAGTTCAGTAAAAGTCCAAGTTGGACAGAACTGCACTGAAGATTGCAGGTCACCCAGACCAGGACTACATACAATCTCTCTACGAAAAGCCAGTGCACAGGGAGGCACTGAATGATTTTAGGTGACCCCACACAAATCCAGCATCAGGAATTTGCCCTGGTACCCTTGGGACACCAAACTACAGATCAAATAAATATAAAAACTCTGTTATACAAGCTGCTATAAAGATGCTCAACAATATACCGCAGGCTATCTTTCTTATATGTTGTTCAGTTCACAGTTCTGACTGAGTTGTCTGTTGGTATAACTATTGTGTCATGGTGTTGTTTGTGCTACTGTTGGTTTTTATTTATGTATGAGCTGTGTTTCTGTGATGCAGTGACTGTGAAGCCTAAGACAAATTTCCCTTTTTAAGACATATGAAGTATACTTAACTTTTCTTTTTAACACCAAGATTCAAAAGTATCTTGTTGATTGGTTAGCAATGACACTCAGTTGTCCAAATCCATCAGCAAAGGTGATTTTAGCTTTTCAGTTACAACCTTTGCTTTGGTTGTGCCTTTTAAAAGTTGTCTGATCCCTTTACATTTTAAATTGATGTTAGAAAT
>JAVQKI010063571.1:0-10622 GCA_036025975.1 Nematalosa erebi
AATTGTGTGGGCTTATCTAGTAGTATGTATGTAACGGCACTCTGGCACTTATTTTCTACATTGGAAATGGGCAGCTTTGAAAACAAAAAGTCATACCTACACTTTGATTGTCCAATTTAACCAAGGTTCTCAATAGGGTCTCTAGTGTCATTACACACTTTTGCTGTTTTTTTTTCCACAAATGTATGCCTATGTAATGTATTTGCTCCAGAATGAACAGAATTCTGCTGCCACTCTCTACCCGCCTCTCTCTAAATCCCCTGCTGTGTAGATCACTGGCCTGTGGGGTAATAAGCATCTGTATGGGCTCCCAAGCAGGTACAAACACACCTGAGAGTAGGGATTTTCCTGGAGATGAACAACAACATCTCTAATTGTTAAAACATGGTATTGACATAATAGTCTTCTGTTCTTCCTCTTGATATGACTTTAGGCCAGCTGACTAATTAAACCTGTCTTGAAGATTTGTTTGTATTTCACGCGCAATAAGCATGAGGATTAAGACACGACCGAGAGAAAAAAAACGCCAATAACCAGCTTGCGCAGGCCAGGGCCTGTTCTAATGAGGGAAAAAAGAGGCCCAATCAAATCATAAATCACATCTTTTATTTATTACTCTTGATAGCGCTTTTACAATCTCCTTTCATGTCGGCTGCTCAAGGGTGGTGTAAGAGCCAAATGTGTTCTCCAGAGATGGAACATGTTCGACATGTATGTCCATTAAACATTGAGTCCTAAGCTGACAAGTTTTTGGAAAAAGACCTCAACCGGAGAGCTCTGCCGAGAGCGCGAATCGCAGCCGTGACTCTGAGTGAGAGGGTGTGAATTTCAAATGACAAATGTTGTGCATACGGTTTGAGGGAGCGCACGCAAACCTCTCACGCTACCTTGCAATAACTTACACGACTTGAAACATGCTGGTCTATTACAATCGAGACAGATTCCCCTCAAAGGACGAGCGAGGTCAGCGCCTCCACAAATTCTCTCTGAGTGGACACGTTGTTATTAGGCGGAGGCTTCTGATGCTGCACATGACTTTCTCAAGCTGTAGTCTAGGCTACTTTGGTGGATATAAAGCTGTCCATATGATGCAGTTCGAAATTATTATCTTTCTATTGTCTACTGACGTATATATGTTTCGAACTTTATTAAAGCGTCCAGGAATTTTGTGTGCCGGTCAAGTTTAATAAAATACGTCATCAACGTTTTGTCTGTCGCCCCCATCTCACCCCCTCCCTTTCTATGCAGTCTAGAATCTAGCAGCTGGTTTAGCGCTATACTACTACCGCCGAGGGACACGACGAGGAAGCACCTGCTTCCAACGAAGAGGTGGAGAAAAAAACTTTCATTAAAACTTCAAACTCAGCTTCTCCAGTGGCTCGTAATGCACACCGCAACGAGCGCACCGCTATCGGACTGAACTTTTCCCTCAGACTTTGACGCAGGTCCTGACGGCCAGCTGCCGCTTCTTGGTTTTGTCCGAGAGGCGGAGAGGAGAGGGGGACTGTGCCATAAGAGAAAGGTGTGGTATACTCTGGACGCACCGAAAATTTTTTTAAAACTACATTTCCACGGATGATTTTCCTCACGGACATTTTTGTTCCACCGCTCCCATGTAACTTTCCAGCTCGCTATCATCCGCAACGCGTAATGCCTTGATTGATGTAGGCAAACTCTTGCCTCTGACACATCTTGGCGCACACCAATCAAAGTGTTTCTTGCGTGCGTCTTGTTACACGTTCTTTTTTTAAAATCTCAAACTACAAGCTGCAGCCCAAGTCAGTTATGCTCCAGCGGCTGGGTGCGATGCACGGACTTCTTTCCGACTTCGATCCCAGCTTTAATAACAGAGTAATTTTGGAAGGAGTTGCGGTTACTGGGACAAAAGCATCGGCAGCATCAAAATTGGTGTGCGTAAAGAAGGGATGCCAGCCAGGCGTGGCTTGCATTTGAATATCCAATTTGAGAATGCGCGGGGAGTATGTATATAAACGACTCTTTCAATCTAATAAACAGACATTTCCATCTGATGAATAGTGCGGAACGATTAATGAAGTAGTTTTATGAGGAGCAAGGCAACGCGCGCCGGGCACGTCCTCACGGGCATCTGCATGGGTCGGACCCTCGCCTCACACAACCAACCGCTCCTCCAAAGTCAACCAATATTTAACATTGCATAAACAACTCTGCCAAGTGAACGCGATGGCAGAGGTCGGGGGATTTCTCGGAGCCTTGGATTTGGATTTACAAAGCTTGCCTGCGCTGGGACCTCTCTCTGAGTCGCCTGCAGGTTTGAATGAAAGATTGGGACTGATCGAGGGGAGATTACAGAGAGGGTCTCTCACGGATTTTGAACACCTTAAAGGGATTCTGCGGCGGCGACAGCTTTACTGTCGGACCGGCTTTCAACTGGAGATATTTCCCAACGGCACCGTCCACGGTACCAGACAGGATCACAGTAGATTCGGTGAGAGCGCATCACTGATACAAGTTTGTCAATAAATCATCGCACCTTGACGCACACTCTGCTTGGGCACTGGCGAGTTTGGTAAGATAGATTATTTTACCCCGACATTGGAAAAAAACGCCCATTAATCATTTAAAGCAGAGGTCAGAATTTACATAGGAGACAGACAAAGTGTCGCTAACACTTTGGACGGCCACTGAAGGAGTTTTTTGGTTCTTGTTGCCCGCCGCCGTCTGTGGTGAAAAAGCCGGGAAATTTGAGAGCATGACGCACAGGGGAAGGAGGTTCGTTCAGGGCATTCGACTTCGTTTCTAAGGACAGTTTTGTCGAACACACTTGTCGCTTGATGCCAGTGTGCTATCTAGTTTTAGCAGGTTTGTAAAGGTGGATGAACTCCAATGTCGCCCACCCACAGACTGGAAAGATCCTCTTCTCTCGTATCTTGTGTGGACAGGCGCTATGAGGGACGCAGGTGTCTTTTCTCAGTTGTAAACAAGTGAGCAGTGCTAGGCTGTGTTTTTTCCTTACTCAAACATGTTCAAAGGACACTGCCATGACATACTATATTAATTGTACGTTTATTGTAAAGCTTTCATGATGTAGAGCTTATCGTAAGAAAATTGATGAGAGCGATAAAAAAGTTAATGTTCACAGTGTCTACACAGGTGAAGCTATGCCAAGAGAATGTAAAAATATTTCTAAATCAAGGCATGACCACTCTGGAATTCAAGGAGCCTTTGTGTTTGGTTCTTAACCAAAACAAGGCACTTCAGTGGATTGGGTGGTCTGCGAGTTTGTGTCTGGCATCCCTGCAAGGCGAAATTTAAAGCGTTTGTGAGCAATGTGTTGCAGAAAGCCTATGTCTCTGATTAGACGAATGAGATACACGCGTTTCTTCTCTCAGGCGTTGCTGGGATTTTCTCTGTCATCCTTTGGCAGCACAGCCTTTGGAATAGTTGGGCCAGGTGGCCGGGCGCGAGCACTAGTTCTCTTTTCGTTAACCTACTTATTTGTCGTTCTGAGGTTTTGACTTGTTTAGGAAAACCAGTAGTCCCTTGCTGGCAGGTTCTGCCTCGTCGGAGCCCATTTCCTATTCTAGATATGTTTTAATGAATTGGGAAGGTGAATTGAAAGGAAAACATAAGCTTTAGACTAACAGCGTTCTTTTAAAAGGGCATATGAACGCTAACTGCCCGCGCATTGAAAGAGACAATCAGAGCGAACGACAGGTGCTGTAGATTCAAGAGAGCCGGTCTCGTCTCGGGATCTCAAATACGTTAGGTTTTGCGGAACCGCCATTCACAGCCAGACGACGATCCTAAGGCAGTGGAACACGGTTTTTTCTTTCTTGTAAACGACCAGGTTACACGACAGTGTAACCGCATTCCCCTGTCCTGACACATTGTACAGTAATCTTCTAAGTTATTTGGCCACCAAAACTAGGCATTGAATGAATGTTTTCCGCTTCCAGTTAGTGTATAAACATGTCTCATTTGGGATAAAGCAGACGGGGTAAAGTTGTTCTGTGAAGTTTCCTACAAACATGTTTTAATAAGGTACTAATGTGATCTGTCTTGCATAATGCGTTCCTCAGTGTAAAACAACCTGTTAAGTTTTTTGTTGTTCCTGTATTTAGTCTAATCTTGTCAAACAGTATTGCTGTGGTCTGTTCACATTACAGACCACTAGGGTGCAAACAAAAAGTGAATGTAAATATACCACCCAAGTGAAAGGGCTAAGTCGACAATACAGGACTGCTCAGTGAATGAACATAGTCTCTGAGCTTTGAGGCTACTGTGAAAAGAGATGGACGTATAAGGGAAAAGCAGCAATCTGACTAAATTGTACTCTGCATTGTCTTTTTGCCAAAAAAAATCTCAGGTATTCTGGAGTTCATCAGTTTGGCAGTGGGCCTGGTCAGCATTCGGGGAGTGGACGCAGGCCTGTACTTGGGGATGAATGAGAGAGGCGACCTCTATGGGTCGGTAAGTCAACCCCCGCCATCATCCCCCAACACACCCATACACACACTCTTAATTGTTCCCCCTCCAAGCCATTACACTGACCACATCCCCTTCAAGCCTCTTATTTTATTCAACAAAACAATTCTGCTTAAATAATATCGACTGTAGCCTTTGGACTAGCTGGCATGAGCATGCCACTGACATAAGCCCACAGCAATGGCAGATCAGATTCCCGCCTCATTCCTTGCGTGGGCTGGCAATGCAGACACCAGCCCCATGTCTTAATCTGTGCCCGACACGAGGCCAGACATAGCAGGTTGTGTTTGTGTAGCCGAGAGCCCCCCTTCGCCCCAATGACACCCACCACTTGTCTATGGGAGGGGGGAGAGACAGGTGGAGTGAAAAGGAATAAGGGAAGAGAGTGTTTAGAGACTGAGAAAGAGAGGGAATAGAGAAAGATAGAGGGAGGGAGAGAAGTGAGAAGTAAGGACCTCCATTCTCTGTAAGCAGGTCAGGCTTGTTTACCCCGATTTCAGAGGTTGTTTTTCTCTCACACCAGATAAATTTCCCAGTAGGAATCTTAAATCTTAAAACGAGAAGGAAGCCTCTTGAATTTTGTTTCGTGTCCTCCAAAATATTTACATTTTTTCCCGAGGTGCACATAGGGCAGCTGAGAGAACACATTAGCACTGGGGAGGGGGAATATATGATCAGTGAAACAGGCAACCACTGGAAAGGTCCAGACAGTACTTTGGGTTCCCTCGGTATGTGAGAGCACCCTGGCTCTAATACCTGCAGATATGCCTGTTAAAATAACATGCCTTTGTAAGATAGCATGCAAAATCAATCACCATTTGCTGATGGGCTGTCTTAGGCCTTTTCTCTCTCCCTTTCTCTCTCTCTCTCTCTTTCCTATTTTCCCAGCACTTGCTCGACACAGACGGGGGAGACACGCTATCAGATTTCTCAGGACAGAAAGGGAAGGTCTATCCAAATATCTCAGGGTCTTAAGAGTAGGGAGGGAAAAAAAATCGTATTATTTAGAGAAAAAAGAAGTGGGACTTAACATGTAACTTGATAAAGTCCTATTAAAACGTGTCTGGGTCCAAGCAGAAGTATTTGCCGCCAAAGACCAAGGGGCAGGGAGAGAAGAGTGTGAAGAGCCCCCCCTCTTGCTCCTCTCTCTCCAGGGCAGGGCTCACTTTGCCCCTGGCCTAGTGTTTACTGCAAAAACACACATAGACACAAGCACACAAATTTACACAACTCACTTACTCTGACCTCTGACACAAACACTTAATAACACACACACACGCAGACATATGCACATACAGGCACACGCATACCGACACACAGATTCCCTTGTCAGACAGACAGACAGATCTGCTTGTCGGACCTGTCAGCGTGCTCCCCATCACCACTCCCTACCCCTCTCCCCTACTCCATCCAAATAAAATCCAGGTTTTTCAGTCCAGGCACATTGAAATGCATGCACAGCTGTTGGGTATGACTAACTCGCCTTGAACCGTTTTAGTGGCTGAGAATAAGTTTCTTCCCTCCAACTACTAAAACAATAAAAAAAAATAAAGAGGAATCACATTTATTATTTCAGTTATCCTTGTCCAAAGCACTCAATCTGTGTTGTTTGTCTATCCGTTTCCCTTTTTTTGTAAACCTGGACATGGCTCAGTTGCTGTTTACTGCGTTCAGTTCATCTTTGAGGTTTTGCCATTTTTGACTTTAGCACAGCACTTGACACAGAGACTTGTAACAGCGCCATCCCACATCAGCATGAACTGCAGACTGTGTGATTCTTGGTGGCCCTTTCAGTTTGCAAATCCACACCTGCTGAATTCCAGTGTTCTCTCTCTCTCTCTCTCTCTCTCTCTCTCACACACACAAACACACACAGGCGTATATCAGCAGACCGCCCATGCGTTTGTCCCATGGGTTACTGTGTTAGCCGTGCCTGTTGCATCACTGAGGGAGAAGGGAGGGTTGAACAGAGAGCCAAAAGGTTAACAGCAGTGTAGACAGACTTCAGGGCTTTAACTCAAAAGGTCTCCTCTACCGATCTCTCTTCCACTTCTCTTGATCATGTCTGTGAGTGTTTGTGTTTTTTTTGTGTGTGTGTGTGTGAGAGAGAGACAGATGTGGACACCTGTTGCCAGGGAATAGTTTTCATTGTGGTTTGCTGTGGTGTGGTTCCATTGTGGTTTGCTGTGGTTCCAAGGCTAAGGTCTTGAGTACCAGGCCTTTAGAGCCACCACCTCTGAGCAGGTTATAATTCACACAGGCCTTTAATCTGGCTCAAGTGCATCCATAGCGATTGGCTAGCTGTTAACGCATCCCATACACACACACACACACACACACACACACCTCTTCTCATCCTTTATTACCCTTGCTAGTTCCGAAATCCTCTCTGCCTCCCAATTTAGCGAAGCAGTGGCCACACATATATCATCAGCAGACTGGACACTCAACACTCACTTCTAGTATCTTATCCCTGCGGCTACGCTTAGCACAACCATGTCTTCTGGAGAAGACCCCCCCTCCTGCCCCCCCTTAAAAAAAAAAACAAAAAAAAACTATCCCCTCCTCCCCCTTAGCCAGAACGACTCGAGCCCTAACCATGTAAACAATACTGAGCCCAGTGCTTGGATGTCACCAGAGGAGCTGCTGGATGTTACGCGGTTCTCACGGACACTCTGTTATGACTGTTTGCCTAATAAGTAAACCTGGACGTCGCTCAGGCCAAAATATTTGTAGCTAAATCCGTCTCGCGCAGAAGTGCGGAGGCACTCTGAGAAAGACGTGATATAGAGAGAGCGCCCTGGCCTGCAATGTGGTGCATATTATTTCTCCTCTGCACGTCCTAAATCATCTTATTTCTTTCCCCTCTTTTTTTCATGTGTTTTTTTTTGTTCTGTGTGTGTCTTGCAGAAGAAGCTGACAAAGGAGTGTGTGTTCCGTGAGCAGTTTGAGGAGAACTGGTACAACACCTACGCCTCGACGCTCTACAAACACGCTGACACGGGGCGCTACTACTACGTGGCTCTAAACAAGGACGGGTCGCCGCGAGAGGGCGGCAGGACAAAAAAGCATCAGAAGCTCACACATTTCCTACCGCGGCCTGTGGAAATTGACAAGATACCGCAAGCCTACCGGGACCTCTTCCACCAACCCACGTGACCGAAATTTGGGCCAGGGCCTTGGGCACAGCCGTGGGAAGGTGAGGAGATGGCGGATGGATGGATGGACCAGTAGATTTCCTAAAATCCTCCTATTCCCTCTCCCCTCAACCTTTCCCCCCTGGTTAGTGTTTATGTGCTAATAACCAAGGCTTCCGGCCCTTTCCGGTGCAGAGATAAACAAGCCACACGTGTGTGTGCTCTCCTGGACATTGTCGCTTCCCTTCCTTGATGCGACACAAACACTTTGTTTTTTTTTTTTCCCTCCTTCTTCCTCGTTTCCTCCTCAATCATCAGGCAAGATGGTGTTTGTAGCGGCTGATCGAAAGAAACGACTAAATCCATGACAAGGCTGGCGGGCACGATGATGATCACCTCACCACTCAATCACCTCAAATCAGGTGACGGACACAACATGGGCAGAAGAGTCGTTTGTCTGACACAAAGAAAAACTAAGACGAGGAAACCACTTTTTGTTGACAAAACGAACCACTCTGGACCTGTCTTTGGGGTCTGATCCCTTTTGAACATGCCCAAGTACTTGGTCGCTACATCTCCCCTGTGATTGCTTGGAAAGGGAGCAGAGGAGAGAAATACATCTCTGTCCCTCAAGATCAGCTCCACTAGTACATTATGTAGCTAAGTATCCTTTGATGCTATGTATTTACTGCCCGTGTAATTGACTAGTACAGTGACCGGTATACAGTCCCAGCTGGGGCAAGGGTTTGAAAAATGTAAGTTGTGTATACTGTGAAGTACATTGCATTTCAGCCTTATTCAACTTTTTTTTTTTCTTTTTCCAAAAACTACTCTCTTGCCTAAAGCCACTTAACCACACCTGGGATACTGAATCTCTCATTTATAAGTTAGTGCCCAAACTATCACTCTTGGGGATCACAAATGCAGTTGCACATATTAGGAATCATGCAAGGACCTGCTTGAGGGCCTTAGACTCTGTCCCCCTCTTCCCAGGTTACTAGTGCTCAGGCAGTCTCTCAGACGACCAAAGATGGCTGCTGTGGGTCCTGAACCCACTGGGCAACAAAGCTGAGGTGCTCTGAGGACAGAACATTGTACCACTAGGCCTATTTACAGAAGTGGGAGAAGCAGTAGGCTGTAGCTCAAGATGTAATAGTATGGTGAACTATGTTCATGTAAAAAGAAGTAGTTCCAGGTACTGTTACATGGAAAACTGGCTTTAAAACTCAGAGGGCTTGACCAAATTTGAAGAATGACAAATGATGTGTCAGAATGGTACGTAGAGGTGGAAGAGGAAGGCAACATCTGCATCTTCAGTGTGAGACACAAGGAGATGTCAACAAGCACTTATGCACACCTTCTATGAATAAGCTCCCTGGCATTGCAGTAGGATCCGGAAGATTGTCTTAGCCACAGTTTCACCTTGAGTTCAACAGTCATGTCAGTTCAAACATCAGCAGCATCTGGGCTGGCAAAGCATGTGAGGTTTCAAAGGTGTAACCGCTGAAATGTATCAACCATACTCGCCAATCATCCACTTGTTCTTTTTTAAGTAAGTTCAGACTAAAAGTAGCAGATATTTATGCCTAATACAGTGCTGCATCATCATCTGATGATTCCTCTGCTACGTGATATCTCTCAAAGGCAAGATTACACAGTGCTTTTTAAAAGACATCAACAAGAGTCGGAATTTCAAGAATGTTCTTCCTGGTCCTTCCCAGTGCAAGCATCTCTTTTAAGGGAGGGAGGGAGAGGGTGAACGAACGAACGAAGGGTTGGGTAAGCCAAAAGCACACTGTGGCATTCTGTTTGGACAGCCCGTGAGTTGTGGTGTTGATATCTCCTGCAAAGGAGAAGCAGCAGAGCTGTATGTTTGAGGCACAGGTCAATGGGTTTTTTATGGGCATAGATAGGACCTTTGCTGGAGAGGAACAGAGAGTGACTTGTAATGTTCAGCCTGTCAGGAACATTATTAAAAAAAAAAAAAAAAAAGTGCAAGTGACAGAAGTGTAAATATGTATGAACCTATTTATGAGATGTACAATATATTTATTTTCTACATATAAAATATAAATCTATATATTTATTTATTGCAAAGACTTTATTTTGTAATGAACTTGAAGTTATCAGAACTGTAGATTCTACTGAAACTATACAATGAAAAAGTGCTATCAAAACATTTGAATTGAAAAGAATTCGACAATAAAATTGTCATAATGACTATCTTGAGTGGATGTTTATTTTTTCCTTTCTGAGTGTGTGTGTAGGAGGCCCCTGCAACTGAAAAATGAACGGTCTGCTATTGGGCAATAGCTTTGATCCCCTTTAAGTAGTGATACACAATATTAAACTGAAGAGGAGGATGGTCATGTGTACCAAGGTGCACTGATTTATGTGCTAGGCAGCATAGTTATGTGAATCAACATGTCTTTATTTCCCTTGTTTATACGAGAGGGGAAATTCTCACCAGGTTTCACCTGAAGAGCGGGGTGAACACATTTAGCTCAACTGATGTCTCAACCTCAAGAGAGGAGTGCAACTTTCACTTGAGACTTGGACATACTATTACTGTTCTCCCCCTCATTTTCTCTCTGTTAATGCACTGATTGCTCTTGTAGCCTATTTTTTTATTATTTTTTTAAAACCTCTTTGAAGTAAGACTTGTATATGCACTGGTACTTTCTCTCCTCTATCATAGCCTTAGCCGTACAGGAATTTTCCACAAGTGCAGACAAAAGGTTACATACGACATGTGTGGTCCACAGTAATTCTGTGCTCTGAGAAATAACAAGAGGAGAAAAAAAACATTCAACATGAAAACTTATACATGTGAGATCACCATTGCATTCCACTGCTCTGATAGGCTGCACGCTTTTCACTCAGGCCAGAGAAATGCAGAACATTTACGGCCAACACTCAAGAGCACAGAGTACAAGGGACGTGTCGAACCAGCTTGGGGGGGGGGGGGGGGGGGGCGGGGGGGGGCGGGGGGGCCGGGGGGGGGGCGGGCGGCGCCCC
>JAVQKI010063652.1:0-10698 GCA_036025975.1 Nematalosa erebi
CTTAAATAGACTGCCCTGGTTACAGGTGGCTGATTATGGCAACTGCCCCGCCCCCTCATTAACCAAGGCAGGCCACAGTTAGACCAGGAGCAGGTAGACAAAGTCTACCTGCTACACAAGCTTACTGGATACTGGTTCAGTGGTCACCAAGGTTACGAGAAGTTTTTCTAACCAACATCTTTTGTGCCTGTGTGGGGGAGGGTTCAAGAGTGTCCCTGGCGAAATGATAAGCAAATTGATTAGCCTTTAAGAACGTGGGTTTTTATTTTTACAACGAACTCTGCTGGGTGGGTTTTTTTGGCCTGCTCCGCGAGTGTTCTACAGTAAGATTCTATAGTCATTGTTGAGGGAGCCAGGAAATAAACACTGGTAGCCTAGCTTGAGCGGTTTTTATTTAGTTTTTCTTGCAGGGTATTACTAGTGCATTCTTTAAATTATTTTACAAGTCCTTACACTATGTAGGCTATACATTGAGAAGTGACCCTTTCTAGTCTGCGTGACGTCACCGTTGCAACGCCGCATCTCATTTTTTTGTGTGAATTTTTCGTGCTACTTCCAGCTTCACGTGAATTTGACCTGAAATTACCTCAAGTATGAGTTCTCCCTTACGAAACAAGAGTATATTGCAATATACAAGAATTTATATTGCAATACATTAGGAAATATATTTCAATATATGAGAAACGTGCCCATATATTTTAACATATATAGGAATATATGGATGGACAAAGTATTGATATGTATCGATTTTTATATTTTAGAATATATTGCTGTGTGAACAAACCTATATTACATTATTGCTTGTATGTTTCTTGAAACAAAGTAGTTTTATGAGCTAAGTAAGCTCCAGGCTCCAAACCAGCATTTTGCATGACAGTCATATTTCATATTATACATCCACATGGATACATTATATGTGGCTATATATTGATTCATATATGGTAAAACAGGTACCAGAGTATTATAAAATACATAAATCATTAACAGCAGCAAAAGTACAAGAGTCCACTTTTTATTTCCCCACATTTCATTCTCAACATTGTATTTCAGTCCTCCACACTGGAACGTGGAGGAATACATGCATAAAGGCTGGCATAATGTGGCAGATCAACTAACATGCATTTCCTGTTGAATTTCATAACATCAAAGACCTGTTTCCTGCCCTGCAACACTCTTTTCAAGCCAACTACATTTTCTAAATGTAGCAGTGAACTGTGTGATTTGTCATACCGTCTTCCAACAGCAAAACATTTTCTGTCATCAAGTCTCTCAACCAAAATGTAATAATACAGTGATTATGTGTCCATTATCTAATAAAACAGTGAAGCTGTTCCTTTTCATTACTCTAGTGAACTGCTCAGAGTAATACAGTTCTCCTTTGACCAAAATTCTACTGAATATTTTCACAACTGTATCCGTAGTGACTGAAAGTGTCTCTCTCATGGCCAGTATCTCTTCGTTAGTAAGTTTTCGTACAAAGTGTAAACCAAGCGTAACAACTTGGTCTGCAACTCTTTCAAAATGTTTCAGCTTCTTTTCACCAGTCAAGTTGTTATATAACTGTATACATTTAGGCACAGCATTTCTTAGTGCATTGTTTTTCAAAAGAGGCAACACTTGTCTATATGTGAACTGTTCCATTATTTGTAGGGGAACACATTGTGTGCCATGAAACATCTTCAGTATCTCCCCATTAAAAGACTCAAAAATATATCCTGAATGTGCCCACAAAGGTCCCCAATTTCTCACTGAGTCTGGCAAAAGAAGACATAAATGTACATTAAATGACACATTTGCCTTTCCATACAGCGTTTCAAACTGTTTGACAAACTCAACAACTAGCCTTTCACATCGTTTTAACCCCTCTGATGTGACAGTGTCCTTACATAGCAAATACATGAAGGTGACAAGGATTAACCAGTGCTGGTAAAATGCATGGGGAAGTATTCCCTTTAGCACAAAGATGCCATAAAAAAGTAACCAGTTCTGCCATTCACTGGCTTTCCAAAACCTCCTTTGCTGAAAAGAGCGGGGGACTCTTGTGATATTGCAAGGTGGTTTAATTCTCAAGAGTTGTTGGTCGAGCTCAGGAACACGATTACCAATATAATATGGCTCCATATGGTTTTCACTATCCAGCCACAGGCTTGTCATTTGCCGAACAACTCCAAGATGTACATTATGCATGTGGTCAGGAGGCATTCCTGATATGATATCAAAGTGTGGGATGTTGACAAGACACGTGACCCCTTTAATGCCTCTAACAGATTGTGTGGTGCGCACAGCCTCTCTTGCATCAGTTAGGGTAGTAGCATGATCTCTTTTTGGAACATCTTTGAATGGATAAACCCTAACAGTTCCATTTCCCTTTGGAACTTGTTCACCAGGATGGAGGCAGAGGCTGCAACCATAATGGCCATTAAATTGAGTCATATTTTGTAGAATGGGCCTGGCAACTGAATCACACATCATGACAGCTGCTATCACTCTACATTGTGTCACAATGTTGTTTCTGTGTAACTTGAAGCCAACAGTTGACAATGACTGACACTCTTTTGTGAATGGTTTTAAGAATGTATTAACATTTGGCTTTTTAGTGCCAAACCAAAGACCAAAAAGTAAAACATTCTCCTTACGGACATGATAAGGAAGCTCATTTACCATCCCTTGTAATGGCCAAATTGCATACTGGGAAGATTTGAACACTGGAACTCCATCACAATTTAATGTTAAGGAGAATGCATGATGACTGTCTAGTGGGCCACCGTCTTTTTTCAGATTATGATACATTTTACCACAACATATGTCATCATAACTTTCTGAATTACATGTGACATTTCCTGACTTGAGACAACATGCAATATCTTCTCTTTGAAGAAGATGTTCCAGTTGTGTTTGAATGGGTAGATATAGGAAGAAATTTCCATTCTTCACTGAGCTGTTTCTATCCCATACAGTGCTGCATACAGAACACTGCCCTTCAGTGACTTGGTCGCCAATGTAATATTCACAGTTAGGGCAATATATATGACATTCTAGGTGACCTTGTATTGGTTTAAGCTCTTTTAGGAACAGATGCTTTGAAGTCAGGACATTTTCTGGACAGTGGATATTAATCAAATCTAAAAGATCAGACAGGGCCACACCAGTAAGTGAGTGTCTCAAAGCATATGAAAGTATAAGTAAAAAACTCTGAGCTTTTGTTAGTTGTGAGCCTGTGTAAAGAGGCTCATCATTTACTGGAGGCAACCTTTCATTAATGTGTGATTCCTCATTTACTGATTTGTCTGTGCTGTCTTCCATGGGAAATTCTTCTCCACTGCCAATGGATTCAGAGTCAGTAAAAGACTGCAATAGTGGTTCAAACACACCAAGGTCAATTCTCTCCTCAAAACTGTAGATTGATGACTCTGTTGTTTGGCTCAAATTTGGTGGTAGTTCGTCAGATTCGGGGTCTGTGTGCAGGTTCTGTAAGGGGAAAATACAAGTCAAAGGAAAAGTTGACTGACATTTGTGGCATTTGTGTATAAAGGGTAAAAATAACTCTTATATTCATCAGGTTCGGTGAAAAAAAGAAAGCAAACTAGTTTAAAGGAACCGTGTGTAAGAAATTTAATCATAAAATGTCCCTGACATATCATAAGACATTAAGGAATCATGATAATTCAAAATACTATTATCACTGACAATAGTAATCCAGGCTTAATATTCGCATTACAAAAGTGAATTTGCAGCCCTCAACTTGTGTTTACGTTGTCATTATGTGTTTACAATGCATATATTCTGTATTTTGGCCTGTTGCGACACCACCCTAGCTTGCAAAATGTTGTCTGGGAGGAGGAGTAGAGCATGCTATGTTCTGTTGAATTTGTTATTACAGTACCAGTATTTGGCCAAAATCTTACATACAGTTCCTATAAGTTCGAAGACACTCAATTCATATGTGAGATTGGCCTGTTAAAATTACTTACAGTAACGTCATCACCATCAATGTCATCGCCTTCAGCTCTGCCGTCAGAAGATTCCTGACTGAGGTTCTGCTGTGTAAGAATAGAGAAGTCTTAGAGGAAGTGCTATCAGTGAAACAAACACAGAACCGAATTTTAGTAGTAGTTATCTGTAGATTACTTACAGTAATCCCACAACCGTCATGTGCGTCTTCTGAGCCATTGTCAGAGTCGAGGTCAGAGGACTCCTGATCCAGTTTCTGCTGTGTCAGAATAGCGAACAGTTTAAGACAAAGCATATGTATGGTATACACGCATGATTATTTTGATTCTGTTAAAAAATTAAGCGTTAATTAGCAATAATGGGGGCTCCACAGGACTTTCTTGCAAATGCCAAATATCTGCAAAGTGAGTGGAACCATTCAAAACAATATTCTATCCAGTATCAATCTCAAAAGTAAATTATACTTACTGTAACGTCATCACCATCGATGTCATCGCCTTCAGCTCTGTCGTCAGAAGATTCCTGACTGAGGTTCTGCTGTGTAAGAATAAAGAAGTCTTAGAGGAAGTGCTATCAGTGAAACAAACACAGAACCGAATTTTAGTAGTAGTTATCTGTGGATTACTTACAATAATCCCACAACCATCATGTTCGTCTTCTGAGCCATTGTCAGAGTCGAAGTCAGAGGACTCCTGATCCAGTTTCTGCTGTGTCAGAATGGAGAACAGTTTAAGACAAAGCATATGTACAGTATGGTATACATGCATGATTATTTTGATTCTGTTTTAAAATTCAGCATTAATTAGCAAGAATGGGGGCTCCAAAGGACTTCCTTACAAATGCCAGATATGTACAAAGTGAGTGGAACCATTCAAAACAATATTCTAGTCATACAGTATCAATGTCAAAAGTAAATTATACTTACTGTAACGTCATCACCATCGTTGTCATCGCCTTCAGCTCTGTCGTCAGAAGATTCCTCACTGAGGTTCTGCTGTGTAAGAATAAAGAAGTCTTAGAGGAAGTGCTATAAGTGAAACAAACACAGAACCGAATTTTAGTAGTAGTTATCTGTAGATTACTTACAGTAATCCCACAACCGTCATGTGCGTCTTCTGAGCCATTGTCAGAGTCGAGGTCAGAGGACTCTTGATCCAGTTTCTGCTGTGTAAGAATAGAGAACAGTTTTAGACAAAGCATGTGTATGGTATACATGGTTATACTGTACACATGTAGGATATGCATTGCATTGTACCAGTAATTAGGTTGTACTTTATTCATATTTAATAGCCTAAATCCAAACAAACAAAAAAAATACTCTTTAAAACGCCAACCGCCTGCAAAGTGGAGGCAACGATAAGATTTTACCACCAAATGCCTCAAATGGAGGGCTTTCCAATTGTCCCACTAAACAGTTGGTCTGACACAGGACTTTGCTCAACTTTCTAAATAGATATTAATGAAGGAGGATTATATCTCAATTACCTGGTTAAAATATATTAGTGCAGCATACTGTCCAATGTCCACAAAATAAATAATAAATACATACATAATAAATACATGCAAAAGGTCATGTTCAGGACTCACCATTTCCTGGTTTGACTGATGCACGTTGATGGCCTCAATCAGTTTCCTAGAATAAGAATTATCTTATTTCAATGAGTATCTACTGTAAGAGGCTGAGAGTACAATAGGCCTATGTGACAGTGTGTGTTATGTGATCCCACCCCACCACACCCACATGTAGGGCACGACTTGACTTGTAACTGAGCGGCTATATTAATAATGATTGTCTGTCTGTCTCTTTTTGTGTGCATTGCGCCCTTAAATGGTTCATCATCCCGTGTAGCAAGAAAAACACTCTCATGTCTGTGAACCAGTGTGCTGCATCATGCTAGCTACGTTTAGCTAAGTCTCAAGCTTGTAAAAAGTCACGGAACAAACCACGAAACTACAACAGTAGCCTAAATACAGAACAACTGTTTGATAATGTAATTTAAATAGACTAGGTTGGGGTAAAACACAAACCTCCTTTTCCAGTATCTCCTTGTTCTTGATGGAATCTCATATTCTGAATCTGGGGAAGTGTATTTCCTTCTCCTTCGGTCCATGCCTGCCTCTCTTCTTCTGGGGGAGTGATGAAACGATGGAACAACGAAACGACGAAACCCTCCACAGCATCAAAAAAGACCGCAGCATTGACGTCTCGCTTGGTTTCCAGAGGTAAATATCCCATCCATTTCCCTATGTTTTGTACGGTGAGCACATTATAGTAAAGCAAGACTAAAACGTTAAATTAACCAAGAAATGCCGGAAAAAAAATAGATTTGCAGCATTACCCAGAATCCTACAGTGTAAAAGCAACGTCAATGATTGGTCGAGCTACTCGTTACCATAGACACGATAGTTTAATAGGCGCGAAGAACGACAAGTCACAGTCACTACCATTGGTTATCAACATCCTCCGCTCTATTCTTTGCATGTGTCAGCCGTCGGTGAGAGGAGAAAATGAAGTTCGCTCTTGTTAGCTGGTCAAAGGGAAATGATAAAGGTGCACTCAGTATAGTCCCCGTTACCTGGATCATAGAATTTGATCCTGAAAACACAGAAAAAGAGTATCTTATCGAGTGCCGCAGCATCGGTGCGAAAAGGCCTTCTAATGGGTGGTCAGTTGAATCAGCACACATTTTGCAGTTGGCAGGCAAGTACTTGTTTGTCATGATGTCTTTGTACTTCCATAGTCATTTCAAATTGATCATGATTGCAATGTGGTCAAGTAACGTTAACTTTGGGAACATGAATGAAGCGGACTAGGCCGAAAGTCAGCTGCCGACCGTTAGGGGCTGATAGTCAAGGAAGTCCCGCTTCATTTGAACTTCTGGCCAGCCATAGATATAGAACAGGCCAGCTAGCTGCTAGCTAATATTAGCTTTAGCTACTACATTTGAGTTTTTCGCAGGCTAACTAACGGTCATCAGTCATGAGTCTCGTGTCAAGAATTTTGAAAAAGCATTGAAACATTAATTAAACCACATTAAACATCAATTAAACATAATTTAAAAATTGTCACGTAAGATTTGAGTTGATTTGTAATGAATTCTTATAATGCCTTAATTCCTTGATTGATAACATTGTTAGCCAACATTGTACAGTTAGTAAAAATCAGTGTGATGGCTGTAGCACATTGTGAAATGAAAGGAGAGGTTAATCAGTCAATATAGACTGGTGCATTTATGAAAAACACCACCACAACCCTAAAAAAAATCTAACAAACGGTTTCTTAACTGTTTTTTGTGGTCTAATAGCCCTGTTTTTTGAGGTACTGTTATTAGGATAAAGAACGAGATCATTCGAACATAGACCAAATACTGAACTGTCCATTAAGAGTGAAAGGGCCATAGTAACTTACTTTCAGTTTCATTTTGCTGTGCCCGATTCAGTTAACATTAGTGATCGGGGTACACTTTGTCCCTATTTAATCTGCAGCCTAAAAGTATTTAATTTAAAGGAATATACCACCCAAACATGAAATTAAGTCAGTCTCACCCCCAGACTTAAGTTAAAGCAACACTCCACCATTTGTGGAAATATGTTCATTTTTCATCTCCCCTTGAGTTAATTAATTGAGCCATACCTTTTTCCTGGTTATCCAGTCCTTCTCTGAGTCTAGCAATACCTTTTTAAGCTCCAAGCTAACATTTACGTAACTCTGAAGCGGATTAGACCAGGCGAGATGCTAACGGTCCAATCCGATGATAAATGCTAATTTGGAGCTAAAATTGGTACTGCCAGACTCAGAGAAAGACTGAATGAATAGGAGAAAGGTTTGGCTCAATTAATTAAATCGAGGAGAGATGGAGAATGAACAAATTTCCAAAAATGGTGGCATGTTGCTTTAAAATCCGTCCAGGCATTGTCCTGCTGTGGGAGCAGCGTTTTTTGGCTTTAGCTTGGCACAGTTGCTGTAAAGCAAGGGAGTTACTCTTGCCAGCTTACATGCTAGTGACTCCCTTGGTCTTGCTTCTGTGTTTTTACTAACAGAAAAGGAGTCTACACTCAAAGTTGCTGAACGGGAGCTTTTGGAAGAAGACCAACCAAAGGGCAAAAAGAGAAAGAGGTTACCCAACAAACTCTACCTTAACACCCAGGAAGAATCTGTAGGCCTAGTTGCCAAAAAGGTAAGGGTTGAGGAGTTTGCTATTTTCTCTGGGTACTCTAGCTTCCTCCCACATGCCAAAGTTTGCATGCATGTTTTGTTAATTGGTAGATTGCCCATAGCTGTTTCTGTATGTTAGTGCTAGTGGACAGCTATGAATCAAAACACATTTAGCCATGGGACATGTAAAGCTTAATGATTCGTTATAATCCATGTATGGTTTCATTTTCCTAACTCTTGTGTGTATTGCTTCATACATAATTTATTTGATCATTTTTAACCAACAGAAAAACTACAAACTCCTTGCGGCAAGACGGTCTGAATTAGAGGTTCTCTCCCAAGACGAACCTATCCTCAGCTCAGAGGACACTGAGACACTTGCGGATGAGATCAAGGCTCTCAAGGAAGAAAATCAAAGACTTCGTGAGCAACAAAGTGGAGAATCTTCAGCAGAATCTGCAGCGACCAAAGATCTCGAGAGCCAACTCAAAGCTTTGAATAAAGAAAACACAAGGCTGCGCAAAATAGCAGTAAAGGGTAACTATCTCTTTTAGATTAAAACAGGCATTGTTTTAGATTGCATAAAGCATTGTCTCCTGATTTTTGGTGTTATTCTTAAAGATAGGCCTACAGATATAGTATAGGTAAAGATTCTAGAAGGAACAAAATTTAACCGAGGAAACACTTAGGGCGGAATTCTCCCATGTGCTTAAGTTGCTCAAGCTTTGTGCTTTTCAGCCTACACACATTTTACACACATTTTACAAAAAAGTTAAATTTGTTGCTAGAATGCACAACTATCCTTCTGGCATGTAAGTGACATACGTCATTGGTTTAACTAACAAATGACTGGAAAGCATGCAGCTAAGTGCGACTTATTGTTGGTTCGGAGTAATTCCAATCAGAGCGCTGTTACACGAGCTTGGTGAGTGCTGTTGATGGCAAGGAAAGCAAAATAATTTGGACCAACATAGACCGAGTGGCAAACATACTGCTTACGCTTATTCAATGAAACAAGCAAGCTCACTTTCACTTTAATTTTTCAGGTTCCATAGAGTTTGTATAAGCTGCCAGATCGCTATTTGGTCTGTTGTGCCAAAATCTTTTTCTCTCCTTGCTATTGACATCACTCACCAAGCTCGTAGAACAGCGTTATGATTGGAATTACTCCAAACCAACACTTAAAGCACATGGAACACATTTTGCTGCACTTTGAGAAAGGAAAAATGATCAGAGATGTATTTATTATTTTTTTTTAAACATGTTATGTATACTACGTATTTGGAGTCCTCATGTTGTAAATATGGGCCATATTTCCCAGAAATCCCATCACTTCTGGCGGCTGTTAGGACCCTCATTGCGGACAAGGTCACCAGCAGCTCCAGCTATGAAGGGGAAAGTGAATATGAGGCCAGTGCTGCTACACCATCATCTGCTGCAGCATCACCTCCTCCACCCGCATCTCCCACACCTCCCAAACCAACAACAGTAAGTACATTTTTGTAATAATCTATTGAAAGCATTGTCATTGGTTATTTTATTTTAAAAACATCAATTAAAAACATTCCGTCATTGTTTTTTTCTGTTTCTTGTCTTTTCTTTTTACAATTGATTAGGTGAAACTAGGGAATGATGACTCCACCAGAGTGTCTGCACATTGTTTGGAGACTGCCAAAGCTCAGCCCACGGCAAAAGGCATGGCCCGCACCCTCCTGCTGGGCCTATTCAGTGTTGAAGTTCTTCTAAAATCGAACCTAACAGGAGGGGTCAACAAAGTAGATCCTACAGCTGAGAGGCGTCAACCCCTAGATCCAGTAAAGTTGAAAGCTTTACTTGGTAAGGAAGACACCCTGTGCAACATTCTATTACAGCTACAGGCATGTGAAAAACTTAGGACACCCCATTAAATAATCAGCTATTTATTTAGAAATGGTTCACATATCAATGTCCAGTCATGTTTTTATGTATTTCTCAAAAAGAAAATGATTTGATTGCAATTTAACAACAAAATTGAACATCGTTTGACACATCAAAAAAAATTTTTAAAAATAAAATATGTATTTTAGTGGAGGAAAAAGCTAGGACACCCTACCCCGTAATAACTAGTGTTGCCCCCTTTGGCTGATGTAACTTCAGTGAGACGCTTTTTGTAGCCTTTCACCAGTCTCTGACATCGATCAGGAGAAAGATTGCCCCACTCCTCAATGCAGAATTCTCAGCTGTGAGATTTGAGGGGTGTCTTGCATGTACAACCCGTTTCAAGTCACCCCACAGCATCTCAATGGGATTAAGATCAGGGCTTTGACTTGGCCATTCCAGGACTCTTCACTTCTTTGTTAGCCAGTCCTTGATGGATTTGCTGGTTTGCTTAAGGTAATAGTCTTGTTGCAGTACCCAGTTACGCTTCAGCTTTAATTGTTTTTACAGATGGTTTCACATTTTCCTCAAGCATCCTCTGATACACAGCAGAATTCATGATGGATTATATGATGGTGAGTTGGCCAGGTCCTGCTGCAGAAAAGCATTCCCAAACCATGACACTGCCCCCTCCATGCTTTACAGTTGGTGTGAGGTTCTCTTCTTGGAAGGCT
>JAVQKI010063801.1:0-14031 GCA_036025975.1 Nematalosa erebi
TCTCGAAAGCCCTAGGAGGAGTTACGGCACAAAAAAGCGAATAACGAGAAAAATAATAAGCGTTAAACACCACTTAAGAAGAACAATAAGTGTGCTCGCAGAGCAAGCACACTTAATAACAGTCTGCATATACACACTCCTAAGAATTCAACAGATTTGTCACACCAAAAGATAGCAGGCGTGCAGAAACAAGCCTTGGCACAACTATCCATACTGTATTACATATTTAAAATAAGTGCCACACATAATGATTTTTTTGTATTTTTAATAATGTATGTATGTCATGTGTATGCTATGTCGGGGAAGCTTTAGGATACCAGAATTTCCAACGGGATAATAAAAGTATTTATTATCCATCATGATTACATACTATGCTACTGTAGGGATAACGGCTGCTGAGGTGTCCCGATATAGGGGAATAATGGACGAGGCATGGGCGAAGAACAACACGATGCCGAAGCTGTTGCCTACGCCAAGTCCATTATTCCCCTATGTCAGGACACCTTGCAGGCGGTTATCCCACTTATCACCAGGTTGCAACTTATGCATATAAACAATAAGCTAACATTTAATTCATAAAAAAATATGCAGTTCAGTTTTAAAAGAAACTGATCTGTTCGGTTGCTGTACTTTTTTCTTTGATTATTGATCACGGCAAGTTCATATGTCTTTTTTTATGGTTGTTACAGTAACCAATCAAAAGAGCATTGATACAGAATGGTGACTACACTTTTTTACCAGATATATATCATAGGTGTCCCGTTATTGGGCAATAACGGACACAGTCAGCCAATCAGAAAGCAGCATTTCATTTTTTCGGGTAATAAATGGCAGCAACCACCACTGCACTCAGTGATGTAGAATTTTAAAAAAGAAACACAAACACAACTACTGGTTACAAAGTTGTCTATAAGTGCATCTCTCATGTCTATAGGTTAGGCCAGGGGTTACCAAACTTTCAGGACCCCCATATACCAGTGTATACAGGCCCCTAGAGAAAGTGTGTTACTACAGCGACAATAGACTATTGTGACAAATTAAAAACAAATGCATTGACCATCTCCTCTGCTGGATGATTCAAAAGGTGTTGGAGTTTGGGCAGTTTTTCAGAACTCATTTAAGAGGATTTCGAAGCAGAGAAAATACTTGGGGCACTTGTATCTATTTTTAGGCGTGACTAAAATCCATACTTTACAGTATACAGCCACAAACTTGCATAACTGTCTAGGCCTGCTCTTCTAAGTTTTTGCAATGGCATCAGATGTTTGGTCAGGTGGGTTATTAGGTTACTTCTCAGGTATTTGTCTGTTAAAAAAATAAAAAATAAAAAAATTGTCCATATCAGCAGAGCTAGCTGCCTAGCTAACAGGTTGTCACCAAGGCTACTCTGGTTGCCGGTTTATCGGACGTGTTTGAATGCCTGCCAATCATTAAGAGATAACGGATAATAAAATAATAATAACAATATCAGTAGTAATGTTCAGATATGCAACAGATTATTATAATGCAGTTTTATAACAAATGTGAATATTTTTACGATTTTATTTATTCAATTATTTATTTGTTTTTTCTTTTCTCTCCAACTTACTGAGGCCCCACTTTGAAAACCTCTGGGGAAAGTGAGCGACCCCTGGGTGCGCCCAAGTGTGATGCCATGATACCGCAGCCTGAAGGTTACAGGAACCACAACTTAGACACACATTTCTGTTCCCTTTTTAAGTTCTAGAGAAGAGAGAGATGACGTAGTAAAGCAACGCAAATCGAGGGGGAGGTCCACACCCAGGCAATGTTTTGTGACAGGGCTCACGTTTCCTGCGAGAAAAAGGATGTCTGTGTCAGGCTGTGCTTCAGCCTTGGCACTAAGGAAAAGCTCTGCCAAAGGACATTCCTTTAAATCCGCTTCTCCTATGCACTTAGTATGGGTTTTCACTTAGTCTTGCACTGACACTCTCTCCCTCTCTGGCTCGCTTTTACCTCTCCCTCTTCACTTCAGAGAATGACATCCTGGGGAAGTGAAACAGCTTGAAGGAAGTATAGTTTCATGCTTAGATAAAATATACAGAGTGTGGGCCTAGAGGTAACGATAGCTCAAGAGGGGGGTTGGGTGCATGGGGGTGGGAGTGGGGGTAAGATGTATTGTGTTGCATCTCATTAACAGTAACTGCGAAGGTGAAAAAATAGAGTTCATCTCAACACATACTAAAGTCAGAGTCTAGGTTTATATATGTGAGACTGCGTACATGTATTTTGCAGTGTGGGCACTTCTGTTGGTGTAGTTTCCGTTTTTTTTTTTAAGTGTGATCTGCAAAGCCTCTGTGTGTATCCCGTACCTCCATATGTACAGTATAACTGTGTGAAACTGTGGGTGTGGGACTGTATGAGTGTGTGTGTGTGTTCGATTGACTACCAGCAGACGGTCATGTTTGTTTGCCCTCCTCTCTAAGGCCTCTGTTCTGACTGGCCTGCCAGCAATAGGCCAGTCGTTACAAGCTAAGCAGCACAGGGGCTACAGTATATGCCAAGAACATGGCCACCCCTGTCAACCAGATATATGTCTTGACAGTGCATATAGAAAGAAAGAGAAAAAGAGAAGTAAGACTAAAGTGAATGTTTGTGTGTTAGGGGGGAGCAGTATAAGTGGTATAAACTGTATCATTGATATACGACATGAATTTGGTCAATGGTAGAGATTTTGATAATACTGGCCTACTGTGATAGCGCAGTTCTGATTTGATTTTGACTTGCATTATATTATTATGCCTATACATGCATTCATAAAATGTAGGTTTACTTTTTCTAACTAACACACAAAGAAATATTTTCTTCTGAATGAAAACTAATTACCTAAAACTAAACACCATTCCTTAACTGGCCTGTAATAACAGGGATCCATGCAGGGATGGGCACATAAAAGCTGCGTTGTATTGGAGATGCAGTCAACTACAGCAAAACATCCCACAATATCTTCATACTGCTGAACTATACAAAATATAGCTAGTAGTCCTTGTAACGTACTTATATTTTATATATTCACATTTAAGGCAATTATTGAAGCAAATTACACAGCAATCAGGCAACAATTTCATCAAAATTGACAAATATTGAGGTGGGGCCAGAAAACAGAAGCCATTCTTTCCGTTTATCTGGATTTCCATCAAACTCCATACCATTAACTGAACATTAACAAGTAATAACAAGATCTAACTTATCGAATGTGTACTGGCCAAAAATGTGTGCCAATGTGTGTGTGTTTGTGTCTGGTGTGTGTGTATGATGTGCACAAATATGAGAGGGATGTTTATTTCCTATGGTATGTTTCAAAAAAGCTATTGTTGTATTTATTTACTTTTTTGGCTAAAATTGCTGACCCCACCTTAAACAGGCTTAAGGATTTTAAAATCTAACATGAGGGAGGGGGGCTGCAGCTCACCTCTCTGCCCTTTGGATTTAGAGGGATCTGGAGCAGTTTGCTGGCAGTGTGGTGCAGAAAGTATGGGTCCAGCACACGGATCTGACTGGTCTTACCCAACCAGATCTGTGGAGGTGGCTTCCAGAAGCCTTTCCTCACCTAACAGAGAAAGAGAGAGAGAGAGAGAGAGAGAGAGAGAGAGAGAGAGAGAGAGAGAGAGAGACATAAGAGAGAAATGAAGAGAGAGGAGCGAAAGGTGGCAGAGGGGAGGAGGGAAAGGGGGGAGGAAAAGACCATCAATTTTCTGATACCTGTAATCATGCCAGGTCATGTCAGTGACCTTTACTCTAGTCATTTAGGCATCTCAGCATGCTCGTCTCAATTTTAACGCCTGGTGCGCAGTGCAACACTGTTAAATCCCTAGGCAGTTGACTCTCTTGCGAGCCAGCCATTAGGGTGGGATGAGAGCATTGCGAATGGAGCGCCCAGCATGCAGTTAGTAAGAGGTGTTGTTTTTTACTAAACACCTGGAGTATGAAAATTGGATTTAACGAGTGCATGCCACTGTTACAACCTCTTAAATGTCAATAACTAGCCACGGCAGTGGCCGGGGACCAGCCGTACGCAAATGTGCTTATTACCCAATGTGACCATTAACACCGTAGAGGGAGGGGGAGGGAGAGAGAGAGAGAGAGAGAGAGAGAGAGAGAGAGAGAGAGAGTTCTGCCAGAACAAAAGGCAAGAAATTGCTAGCTGTGCAGAATCAAGCACAGAGCTTAGCGGAAGAAAAAAACTAAAGTCTGGCAAAAAAGGAACAGGGGATGCCGGAGAGGCGAGTCCAGACATGCCGCACCCTTTTCTCGTCGTATAGGATCTCTTTGAGCCAGCGTAGGTCCTGCTGCTTGAACGGTACCAGCACCAGAAGCGTGTCTGGGTTATTGTGGAGGCTGGGATTATAGACAGCCGACTCGGGGTAGAAGAGGCGCAAGGTTGTCTTGTTTCCCACATCCTGCTCATAGCCCCGCACTGGTGCATCATTCAACCTGCAGGAACCCAATGAGAAGAAGGGGTAATGAAATATGTCGATATGATCTGTGGTTAAGCAATATTGCAGTACAGTTGTGCTGCCCTTCCTGTGGTATTACTAGAGGACGAAACTCAGTCACAGCTAAAAACTCCTGTGTAATCATGATTTTCTTGCTAACTCTTGGAATTTTGCAACCCTGAATGACAGCACTACAACATGTGTCACAATCTCTTTAAATCTCCCGGCAAAGAAAAAAAAAATCCAGAGGCAGTTGGGGCAAAAACTGTACTGTATTATTGCTGGTGGCTCTTGCCACTCACCTACTGTCCTGTGCCACTCATCTACTGTCCCGCACCACTGTCCTGTGACACTTGCCAACTGTTACAAACTTAACCCTAAAACAAAAACCTAAACCTAACCATGGTACTGTGTCAAATGACAGTATACTGTAAGTGGCACAGGACAGTACACAAACCAGTTGGGCTAATGGAGCAGGACAGTCCACAGGACAGTGAATGAGTGGCACAAGCCACCAACAACAGTACAATACAGTTACAGCAGGTACGTGACATGAGAGTACTGTATGAATCGTGCCGGACAGTGCATGGGACAGTAGGCCAGTGGCATGGGACAGTACACAGGACAGTGCACGTCTGTGGCCAGGGACAGTGCACAGATGGCACAAGACAGTTGATGAGTGGCGCAGGACAGTTCACGGGACAGTGGGTGAGTGGCACAACTAACCAGCAACAGTACAGTACAGTTATTGCTCCAACTGCTCCTAAAAAATACCTTCAATTTGTGTTTATTTATTTGAATTTGTTCAAATACATTTTTTATTTGAGTTTGCAACTGCTCCTAAAAAATATCTTAAATTTGTGTTTATTAATTTGAATTTGTTCAAATACATTTTTTATTTGCGTTTGCATGTATTTCTCAAACAAAGGTGGAAATGTGCAATGTGACACTGAATGATGGAAGAATGTCACATCATTGTTACATATTAGTGAGTACTTGCGCTAAAACACCACAGCACAGACACAGACAAGCAGATACGTGGAACATTAGCTAGCTACTTATTCCATTCCGCACTGGGAATGTGGAGAGTAAAGAGACTAAAGGTTGAAACAAGCCGGTGATGGAAGAAATTAGTTCTTTTCCTTTGAGTTCATGCACTTGGACGACTTGGCATGAGACGCCCATTGTACCTAGCTGAATGTTTTTTTTGTATACAGTACAAAAAGCCTTGAACATTGTCCACTGGTTTTAACCAATGACGAAAAGATTTATTTTTTTATCCTGCTATGCTTCGTTTAATAACAATTCCTCATAGCCCCTGCATAAACGTAACTCTAGGTAACGTAACGTTAACTCTACCTTCCAGTTGCTTTTTTGTCAGCATTAGGCTACAGTATTTATGGACAGAAGCATGATTTACTTCCTAACAGTGAAACTCATGTCAGTAGCATAGGCTACTCAGGTAAATGCGTACAATCGTACAGAAGTAGTCTTATAATATTTAGACACGTGCGGGTCTAGATTTGCAGCACGTTTATAATTTGAGGAGTTGCATTTTTGCAGAACATGTTTATTGGCATATTTATATTTATTGCATTCGTATTTCTATGAAAAAAAACTCTGACGCTGATTTCCTTTTCCCTTTAGGGGTGTCCAAAATGTAGCCCTGTAATCCCCTACAACCCCTTAAATGAGAGTGCCCTTGGCACTCTCGAGTGACTCTTCAAAATGATGCTCACTCTCCAACAGAGTGGGAGTGATTAGGAGCTTGTTTTGGAAAAGGCCTGTGTCCGTCTTGTGGTGCTGTAGCCGTGATCTTTAGAGACATGTTTAGAGTATTTTCACCCCAGGGCTGTATTGCATTCTCTCTGAATTGGTTCCACCACTCTTTATGTAGCCAATGTAATTAAATTAAAATAATTATCGTTGACAAATGAAACTGAGAAATGCAATACAGAGAAGTTACATACAGCAAAACATTTAAGACCCAGATATCAAAATTCAAGACTTTTTCAACTCTTTTTAAGGTATTATTTTCAAATTTGTAAATTCAATGCTTTTAAGACTTTTTAAGACCCTGCGGGAACCCTGGAAAAATGATGTGCCTGTTTAATACAAGTGAATCTTGCAGTGTTTCACCACTGTGACTTGTGCAACATTCAAATCGCCCCACACAACTTCCGATGCTACCTTGCAAAATAACCTTCACTCATGTCTACAAAGATTTGATCATTTCATTTTGCTCATCTATTATCATCAGTCAACTGTTTCTCTGTTTCATCTGCTTTTCTGTATCAACTGTTTATAAAGATGCCCCATTTCACCTCCTGTCTTTCTGTTCCTTAAGATTAACATTAAGTTTCAAACCAGTTCTCTCCACAGTGCAGGCCTCTGTTATATGTGCACAGAAAATGTATTTTAATTGGGCTCTAATGCTTTTGTTTACAACAAAGTATCATTCTTTAACTTGACTCTGACCCCTTCGGTGTTTGTAATCGGGAGGCAAATGTCAATGAACCAGGTTTTTCTCCTCTTTAGATTCTGGGAAAAGAGGGTGAAAAGCTGGGGGAGAGAAATGTGGCAGTTAATGATTAATGCTTAAACAAAAAAGAGGAGGGGAGGAGTGTGTGTGTGTGTGTATGTGTTGGGAGTAACTAAGAGGCTTAAAAACAATTAAAAACTGCAGGGCCATTCCAAAGCGGTAAATAACATTGTGAAACAGGCACATGAGCTCCTTGGCCGGGTAAGTGAAACAGACCTTTAAGAGGGTCTGCCAAGCCAACATTTTACAGGGTAGGGTGGAAAGTAGTGTTGGCATTTCACTGGTATTTGAGAAGGAGAGTTGAGACGGATGGGGGCAGTGAACTGGGGAGCTAAGAAACACACCTGAGAATGATAATTTTGAAACAGTCCAGTCTAATGAATGTGAACTGACCAACTTGACAAATGAATGACTGAAATCAAAATGTACTGTCAATTTGTGATTTGAGCATACCTGATAACAACGTCGTACTTGTTAATGGCAGCTCCAAGAGAGGTGTTTTTGATGGCATATCCATTCCCTATTACCGCACAGGTTCTACACTCCTGACTGCAAAAAAACAAACAGGCATTGACTATTTATTTTAATATCATGGCGCCTGACAGACGGTCTTACTTTTTTGCTCTGCATGTTATATGACAATCTTCAGCACACACTTATACCTCAAATTATTCCATTATCTACTTATATCAATACACCACAGGAGTCTTACTGCTATAGATAGACTGTCATAGATTAGTAGGTAGGTAGGAAGGTAGGAAGGTAGGGGGGTGGGTGCGTGGGTGGGTAGATAGATAGACCCTGTCCTGATCATCCTGTAGGTAATTCAGAAAGTCATCTGGCCAAATAAATCTAATTCTGATCATTTTTGGGTAATGCAATGCCACATTAACTCAATTTAATGAAAATAGACTTTTAGAAACATAATCATTGCAAATGCTTCTTATGACTAAAATCACTTTTATTTATTTATTTTAAAAACAAAATACTGAAGTCACACACTTTAGTCTCACTACTAACTCCCATCTTTTTTTGCTACTTACTTTTCAATGTTGGCAGGCATTTTGTAATTGGCAGTGACTGCTAAAATCTTCAGCAGCAGTGATTCTGGAAAGAGAAAATGTATGCCAATGCAAAGTCAACAGTCTGGCCCTCTAAGCTACAGGGTTAAATCAGATTATGCAATTCTCATCTATGGCTTGACAGAAGGACCAATAGAGAGAAAGATGGAACATACCACTGCCTTTAATACCATAAGGCAATGCAAGTGTTGCCAGATGCTGTCGCCAGAAGAAATCCTCCAGTTTTAAAAATAGGTCGGTCTTTCTGCCAATTCTGTTTCATTTACAGAGAAAGAACAACAGATAAAGAGAAAGCTTACAACACAAAACAACATTTACTGAACATACATGTACACAAGTTGCTCTTTCTCCTCTAGTTGCAATACTAACTACACATTTTGTAAAAACTGAGTTAAAGGGTAGGTTCAGTTTCTTACACTTAAAGGTGCACTATGAGATCCTGCATGATGTCACTTCTGTTGACGTTCCACGTACATACTAAAATACCAAACAAAATGCTACTCTCAAATTAATGCTACTAAATGCATTTGCTGGATTTTAATCCCATTAAGACTGTTGTCTCAGGAGGCATTTTAACCAGTCCAATCAGCGAACAGAGGGAGAGGTTGTAAATGCAGAGCTAGAATGCTATCAGTCAAGGCAGGCTATCAGTCAAGGGCTGACCCAATCTCTTTAATCCCTTTAACACCTCCAGCAAGCAACTAAATCTCACTACCAAAAGTGAGAATGAGGGGCTGGTTTTATTACTAGGCTAATTAATTTAGTAAATACTGCAGTCTGCCACTGCAACAGCATTCCACTGGTTTAAGGCCATCCAAAAGGCAGAGCGCAGTATCTAATCTCTTGCTGTTGAATTTTAGCACATAGGTCAGATCAGTCATCAAAGTAAATATGCAAAAAAATTCCCTTCTAAGTAGACATTGCATGAATGATGAACCAGTCATCTACCTACAACACATTTTGCAGGACACTGTGTAAACTATAAGGGCATTTTTCTCAGTTTCACTGTTTTCATAGTTACTGCACTTTGACTTTGTAGGGCAGAGCTGTACTCAGCCATATTTACATGTAATAATGTTGAAAGTTGAAAATGGGAGAAACACTTGGAGAAGTATACTGTTAGGATACAAAAATATGTATATTTCATGCACATCAAGGATACAAAATAATTAAGATTTTTTTTACTCAAAATTATTTGTGGCCAAGCAAATAGCATGCTAGATCATGCAAATGTGGCATGCCTGCGGATAGTATATTTCTTGGCAGAGTTTTCAATGCTACTCTGCTCAACCCTGTAGTCAAGACAGTGCAAGCTTCACATGAATGCCTGAGAACTGGAAACCCAGCACTGGAAACCCAGCTTTACGTGTGAACAGTAGGATAATCTGGAAAAAAATCTACAGTATTTCAGACGCTGATGACTAGGTCCTAAGTGCTCTCCGGAGGTTAAAAAACGACCTTCCGAGAACAAATTGCTCCTAATTAGCGGGCAACCAGCCCTTGTAAACCACAAAGCTGACTTCAATTAGCCTTCCAAACAGTGCATTTCTATGATGTCACACCACAAGAACGGCTGTAGTTGTCCAGTTGAGAAGCTAGGCAAACCAGAACCATGTACGCTACTTTAGCTGTGTGCAATTATGCACAGGCACATTCTCTCTCTCTCTCTCTCTCTCTCCCCCTCACACACACACACACACACACACTCATGTAACATTATCAGGGTCAGTATACATACAGTATCAGTTGTATACTGTACACCTTTTGTTTGGACATGAGGGTGGACACTGTTTCCTTTTCCTGTCTCTACAATAGCCGAGATTGTCTGACGTGCTCTTTTTGGTGATCTGACAGTATTGCATCTGTAAGGTTTTTCCTTTGTACCACACAAACCACCAATAGCTATAGGACCTATAGGACCTGGTTCTGCCAGAGAGTGGCAGAACTTATAATAAGAACAAAATACCATAGCAATATGTTTGTTTGTGTTGTTTTGGTTCTACCTCTTAGGGAGACAAAAAATGTGACATCCTAACTGCTTTGCAACTCAGATGGAGTGAAAGAACACAAACAAAGCCACATTGTGGACACCACAAGCCATCGTCATATCAATTTAGAACATATTGAGAACGACATGGCTGTGTGGCGTGAAGTTTTTTTTTTTATTTTTTATTTTAAATAAACCATTTCTCCCCCATCCTTCCACTACCACCTCCACAAACACTACCTCCCCACTCCCTTCCCTAAACTTGCAGGGGTCAAGCCCCAGGTGGGGTATAGTAGTGCTGTCCTATCCTTGAACAGAAAAGAGAAACACCACTGCGATAGGGAATAGCCAGCTGTACAAACTGATAAAACGGAGCATGGGAGGGAAAAAAGAAAACAAGTGAGATCTAGTCAAGACTGTGCAGTCTTGTCTATGTCTATGCAGACTATGCATTGTTGAGCAAAGGACAACTTAGACTATCTAGAATCTATAAATGATGTTGCCTTGACTTCATTCTTTTACATGAAGAGAAAAGGCACATTTTGATAAGTAACCACAACCAAATGCTCTTGGCTATTACCCTAGCTGATCCACTGTTTAGACTGGTGTGGGTGTTTCCCTATCCTCCTTCCCTAAGCACTAGGCTATTACTTTTATCTGAGGACTTTTGACCTCTGTAAACAGCATATATACACATACGCAATAGAATGACGCATAAGTAGTACAGCTACACACACACACACACATACACACACACACACACTCACGTGAGGTTGAGATGTTCCCATTTCTTCCCCTGACCCACCCATTCCTCACACAGGGACTTTGTGGGAGCTGGAGCCTTAACGGTGCTTCCATTGCTGTAAAGACACACAACTGTCACAATACAGACTCATCACCACATTGGCAGACAGCAGACAGTTTTCATGACGAGGCTTACCTCTGAAGGTAGAAGGTGAAACAGTAGTAGGAAACAAACAGCAAAACAAGGGGGACCAGTCGAATGCACCATGCTGCCAACAAAAAAAGAAGCACAAAGAAACCTTGTAACAATGAAATGCCAATATGCTAGTCAGTGTATCCATCTGACAGCCTTGACGACACATGTGATCGCAGCATCAGTGTGTTGGGAGAGGAGCTAAGTGGCCTTTTCATCTCTGAACACACAAGCCATTAATACGGCAGCACAAAAGCCAAAGGCATTTCAGACGACTGACGATCACATGAGCCAAACAGTCTTAAAATGGCTCAAAAGTTAGGTCATATGTCTTGGAAGCAGCAGGACGTGGGAACGAGATAAGGAAAGCCTCCAAAACAATCCCTCTACACTCAGAGGCATATATTCATTCTACGCACTTTCAAACTAACTCTTTGCCTCAGACAATGTATAGCTTAACACTTCAGAGATTCCAACTGCATTTGATATCCAGCAGGCCAGCAGAGAGAGTACACTGACCCTCAACATGTGTTCTGCTTCAATAAGATATGGACCAACCGCTGCAGCCCGCTGGTGCTCAACGCAGTCCCAACCACAAGCGCACAAGAGTGTGCTTTGCTTCCTCATGAGAGCCATAGTCAGGAGCTCAAAGTGGTTCCCTCCTCCATGAGATTAGCACTTCGAAGAGCTGGGGGGGTGAGGGGAGTGTGGTGCATTTTCCAAATTCCCCTCACCAAGAGGCATTATTTTCAGGACACGATAAGCTATTTCTCCCACGCTTTCTGGCCTGATTAAGGTGATGCTTGGACCTATAAGCTGCTAAGGCCTCTTGCATTTAAGATGCAGCATTAACACACAGACTTTTTTTTTTAAAATCTGGGTCAAATGTTATGTGGCAGAAAGGGTCTAGCACTGCAGGCAAACTGTACATTCACTCCCATGCTGGTTTCCCAGAATACCGTAAAATCAGGAAGCAGAGGCCAAGCTAAACACTCTGTGCTGACACTCCTTTCTGGAGCTCCCATTAACTGATTCACATTTGCTTTTGAAGGAGTCTCCTTTGAGAAGGATAGCATTCATCCCAGTGCGCACACTAGCTCACACGCTCACTGTCCAAAAAATTGCCTACTCATCCTTTACCCATAACCATGAGAGGCACAGCACACTATAGCACAGAGCCAGTGTGTCTGATGTTCAACATCTGGTTAGTAGATGATGTGTAAACGTGAACAAGGGAATACTATACGTGAAACAGATGAAGACACTGTCACATGTACAGACTGAAGTTTCACTTGTTCGTGTACTATGCATAGTCAGAGAGGATGGATGTGGTAGCAGGCAGAGAGCAGCTCAATTATTTAAATTGTTAAAAAAAGACTCTCATCACTTTATCTCTGAACAACTGACAAATAAGTCACACACCTTAATCAGCCAAAATGAATTACATTCGAGTAAAAGTCAAGAACTCAACTAAACCTTAATCAATAACAAGCCTAAGGAAGAAAAAAAATCAACTATTTTAAGGAGTAAGGAATTCCTTGCCAAACAGGAAAGATGAAGTAGATAGTTTATGAAGTACAATGTCAAGAACTGTGATGCTGTTTGTTGCACTTACTTTTTGCCACCTTTAGGGACATCTTCACATGTTCCTCCGCCTGGGCATCTCTGAACTGCACATGTTAACCTACAATGAAGGGAGCACAGAAAGAGCAAAGTTCATATGAACTGACATTCAAATTATCATTGAATTACTCCACCTAGTATTCTTCTCACTTAAGGTACGTTAATTGTGTGTGTGTGTGTGCGTTGTGTACAGTTGTGACGGCTGTGTTTAATATGGGCATGTACAGGTTTGTCCTCTTTGTAAACTCTGCATTTACTGTCTTGCCATAACAATGCAAATTTCTCCACCCTGCAGCATACAGTAATGGCAATAAGCTGTAAATTTTTTTGTACGGCTGTCAGGTTATTTGGTTGATTTGGTATATCATTTGGCGTTCGTACCTGCGCATCACTGATTCCCAACGGATTTCTCTTTTAAATATAAGACTAAGCACCTGAGTTACTAAGCTAAATTATTGCCAATCTATATGACGTGATACAAAATAAACATTTACGAGAGATGGTTAAACGAGAGATGATGTTGGCAGGCCAACTGCAGAAAGGTCACGTACGCAAAGCATGGATGAGTAGTCTGAATGTTACATTATATGGTAAACTCCTATGTATTTCACATGCATTCACATTTTGTATTCAAAAGGATTTTCTTAGTACCATTCTTGATATCAAGCAAGTCACAAATCCTAAAGACAAGGTTGTGTTGTGTTGCACACCAGACCTGTTTGCTGCACTTCGCTACTGATTTGATCATTTCTCGATCATGATTTCTGAATCAAGCACTCACAAAAAATCAATCTGAATCGGTGCTGATGAAAGCTTGAAACAGGCAACTAACAAAGTTGAATAGCCTACATATTGACATGTAGTCAAGTCGGCTGATGTTTGGTCCATGTGTAGTGACACTATGCCGGTGTAAATAGGATGATTTTGGGACGTAATCTAAATAGGCTTTCTTATGTGAAGCCAGCCTGACATTATTAAACTGGCATTTTTTGACCTGGAGGTTGCCATTTTCAAATTCCAGGACTTTACTAAGGTGGGCTTAATATGGCACAGTGCCACAAACGACAGCCAACATAAGCCAACTCTGATTAAGAATTATTTTTTATAATGAATGCAAAGTAATAATAATTTCAGAGTTTAGTTCAGATTATATTTGGCTTCATGCATGATTCTGTTTCATTTGTAGATGAATATATTCTCATTTTTAACCACTACTGAGTAAGGCACTAGTTGAGCCCACTATTATTCTTGCAATTTATTTTAGTAAAAAAAAATAATAATAATATGAGGTGGGTTTATTTGGAACACCCATAGGCTTAAATGGTACCAGACTTTTAAAATATTTTGTAAAATATCTTTCTCATATCTTTTAAAGTCTGCAAAAATGAATGCATACATACAGTTTC
>JAVQKI010063939.1:0-11178 GCA_036025975.1 Nematalosa erebi
AACTTCGTTGTGCCGTGTTGGCTACAGCGCCCGAACGCCCTCCCCCCCCCCCCCCCTTCCCCCCCTCACGTTCCACAACCCCCCCACCGTCCACCCCCTCCTCCTCCTTCCCCAGTGGACCAGTGGAGAGAGGAAACTGGGAAAAACAGGGAGCAAAAAGAAAAACGAAAAAAAAAAAAATTATTTTACAGATGGCCACAGTGGGAGTAGCTTGGCGTGAGGTGTGTGTGCCGAGCGCCAGTCCAGTCCAAAGGCACGCAGCGCAGGGGAGAGATGGAGCGCGGCCAAGAGCAGCGCCTGCTTGTGGTCTTGTACCGCCACACGGCACGGGTGCACAACGAGGAGCTGCAGAAACGCCACTAATTACTTCAGTGGCCCGTGTGTGAGCGAACAGCTCTCTCTCTCTCTCTCTTTCTCTCTCTCTCTCTCTTTCACTCCTTGTCCCTTGCTCTCTCTCCCTCCCTTCCCCTCTTTTTCTCTCCCTCTCATGGGTCCTGTTGGGAGAAATGTGGGAATGGAGAGGGTTTGACTGTTTATAGCTCACAAAGAGCCCTCTGCCATGTCCTTTGTAAAGGAGTCCTTCTGAAGTAAAAATAAATCATTCCTCCATTGGATGTGCGTTGGCAGGTTCTTTAAGGCCACATTCTGTTTGTATCATTCCCTTAACGAGGGGCCTTGAAAATGTCACCCACACAAATAATACACTACAAACCAAAGTGATGTCTAAGGAGACTTACAAAAAAAAAAAAAGTGTGAAAAATGTGTGCCAAGCTATTTAATCAGCTGAATAGTTCACCTACAAAACAGCTGACTCCAGGACACCTAACCGGGATCTATTGTGCACCCAACTCATATTTGGCCCAGATAAGGTCCAGGTCCATTCCGACTGCTCCATGTTTTTGTTGCACTTACACAGCAGTCATCTGAGCTCCATTTAGACAAGTGAACTAGTGAGAAAGGGCTTTGTACCAGCGAAATGAAATTGCATGCAGATGAAGACGTAAAAGGCCAGTAATTGAGCACAGTCGACAACAACAACAACAATAACAAAATGATGAGAGAAACAAAGTGCTCTTGGAGCTCCTGCATGGTGCCAGTGCATTTGAGTCTGCAGCTTCCCTCTCCCTATCTCACGGAGAGTAATGTTCAGTCAACCTTATCATCAGTCACCGGAGCATGACTGCGAATGCCTTAATTATTTGATATTGTATTGTGCAAATTGAATGACCTGTTGAAGTGAGCCCAATTACACAGAGGCTCTAAACCATCCTATTAGAGCGCTTCACGCCCCTCTAACTGGACCCCTGATAAGCTTTAACACCGGCTTTGGAGTCAGATGAGATTCAAAATGATGGTGGGTCGCCCTGGGCAACAGTCGTCCAGAGTTACCTTTGTGCAACGGCTTATTATGACAACTGATCAAAATAAGACCCATGCAGCTCATCTGAAAGGAATAAAAGGAAAAAATGTATACTTTCGTGTATTCAGAGAGAGTAACAATCTCAAATCGCAAATAATGTGATATCCTCCCATGCTAAGCACTGTTCTTAAGTCTTAATCTCACTAATTTAGGTCTTAATCCGTAAGCTGTTCGCCTCTGTGACAAGCAGCCTCAGTCACTTTTTCTTAGTCAGTGCTGAGGTGTCTGTCGGAGCACATACAAATTGACAGTAGAGCATGTAAGAGGATTTACACATGAATCCTAACTGTCCCTCTCTGCTCCATCACCCCAAAAGGTCCTCAGATGCATGAGTCACTTCTGCAGACAAACTAAAATGGCGAGTTAATTTAGAGAGAGAGACAGAGGGGAGAACAACAATTGCAAGGGGGACTCTGCGACATTTCGCAGGAAATTGGTGGGTCAAATTCATCCTGTAACCCTATGCTGTATGTAGGAGTTCAGCATGCCAGGCTAACCCAGCGTTGCGAGCAGAAAGATGATCTGGATCCATTACAGGTCGATAAATAATACAAGAAGGCTTCGTCTCCGCTGGCTGTTGTGCACAAAACAAAAGCTCCACAGAGATCTTCCCCCCACAAAAAATGAAAGACGAAAACACTAGGACATGACAAGTAAACAGTTCAAAGATACAGTACATTCCTCAGCCCCCTCAAGGAGAAGTTAACATGCCCATAATCACACCTTCAGGCTGGGAAAAAACAACAACAACGGTTGTGGTCTGGACCACGAGCACTGGGAAGACAAGCCACAGAATTATTCAGGGTTCAAGAGCCACTTAGTGATTCTAAATAGAAAACTCAGCTACAAAATTTGTTTGGATTCAAGAACATTGAGTGAAATCTTCTGCTGTTCTGAGGACTGAAGACTGAGAGCAAAGCACATTTTTGACAGATAGTTCTAGAAATCACTTCAGCCATGGAACACATCCAAGTTCATAAAAGAAAAACAAGCTTTCCAGCCCAGTCAGACTTTCCCCACACACCAATATACATACTAATCAGCGTCAGTTCTCTGTAACTAAAGATATTAAACCTTCCCTCTGTTGTCAATGCGAGTCCCACTTGAGTGAGTCTAAGCACTGAAGGCCTTTGTCAATGATTGGGATGACAGCAATGATGTGAATGGCTGGTGCGCTTAAAGTTCTGGCTATGATGAAAAGTGTCTCAACCACCCACCCACAGTCACAAGCACATGTGATGCCTTAATATCACTGTAAGAAAGTGGTGTGTATTTGTGATGTGTGTTAGAGAGGGAGAAGAGAGAGACTGCGAGAGAGAAACACAGAGGTAGGGAGTGACAGAGAGAGATTGAGAGAGAGAAAGAGAAAGAACAAGAAAAAGAAGAGAGAGAGAGAGAGAGAGAGAGAGAGAAAGAGAGAGAGAGAGAGAGAGAGAGAGAGAAGGAGAGAGGGAGGGAGGGAGACTGATCGACCTGTCACTAGGCACCTCTGCAAGCAGAGGGAGATCAAAGAGAAGGCTGGGAAATTTTATTAATGAAACCAAGTGGAGAAGGAGATGGAGCAGGAGAAGGAGGCTCTGTGAGTGAAGGACTGAGTGTCGCCTGCCTGCCTGCCTGCCTGCCAGCGTAGAGCTCCAGCACCTATAAAACTCACTTGGGAGCCCAGCTGGAAGGGACAGACTTGCCATCCCCAACTGTCACATCAGGCCCACTGATGGAGAGAGAGATAGAGAAGGAGTGAGAGAGAGAAAAAAAAAAGAAAAACAAGAGAGGGAGAAAGAGACTTCAAGCATGACAGAGGCAAATCAAAGTATCGCCAATTCACGAAGGACACTCTACCCACTCCTTATTCACTTTGCCTCAGATATTCTTGTTTTCTTTCGCTTTGTGAAATGCATTGAAACAATAGTGAACTAAAAAGCAATGCAACACTCTTAAGACAGCGACAACAGTGTAATAAATAGAGAGGTAACAATAAAAAAGAAAAAAAAAACATCCTTGGCTTCCTGAGACAAGAGGTGTATGACTCAGGATTTCTATCACCAGCACATTGGTATTCACTGCTGGTGCAGCAATTTTTGCGTATTTACAATAACAAGCCCCCAAGTGCTGCAGGTTACAATTTCATAATTGGAGAACACAACCATGAAAAAATATATATATAAAAATAAATAAGATGATTGGTGCACAGTCTCCACTGAGATAGCTCTCTTTCTCTGTCTCTCTCTCTCTATTCGTCTCTCCCTGTCTTTGCCTGACAGCTCCGCAGAAAGAGCTTATCAGAGTCTAAACGTGATGTGTCTGACTGGATTAAAGCAAGCCGTGACTCCAGTGGTGCTCACGCCTAAGTGCCACAGACTAGGCAGAGACAACAGTGGGCCACATGAGACCAAGTCTATGGTGCCATGCTGAAATTGAGAGGAGAAGGAAGTGGTATCAAGTGTGTATTTGTGTGTGGGGTGGGATTGTGCAAGGTGGTTAATCTGTGCAGCCCCAGCAATATTTTACAGACACCTGCAGTGGGGAGGTGGAAGTATATTTTTCAGCAAATGCAGATGGCTAGGAGAAGTTGCATTATGAGTGTGTGTGTGTTTGCATGTGTGTGTATGTAACCTGTGTTGTCCTGCATGGTACAGTCCTGCAACTTGCAGCACCAAGAACTTGGAGTTGAGCGTACCAGCGTGTGAGCTAAATGTGAGTGTGTGTGTGTGTGTGTGTGTGTGTGTGTGGTGTTTGTCTGTGTGTGGGGGTTGGTCAGTTCCAAATGTTTTTCCCATACATTGCCTAGACTATGGTGGCCCACTATTGTCTAATTTGCCCAATAGTCTAAATTGGAATTAAAAAATTTGTCCATATGCCATACAGTATGTGACACGTGCATACAGTTTAGACCTCATTCCTTTGCATTATTTTCAATTCTTTCATCAGTGCTGATTCAGTTTTATTCCCTGTAGAAATAATGTAAATTGTGTTCATGTACTTTATGTAAATGTACCGCACACTTTCTAAAGTGACACCCCCCTCCAAACACCTGCTTACAGACATGCAGTCTATTCAACCAAGAGCAAGAAAAAATCATGGCCTAAAAAAGCCAACTAACTATAAAATTTGGCCTCAGCAACAATTTAGATACATACAGAATGAAGACAATGACAAAGTCTCCACTGACCTCCCCATGCATGTCACTGCTCCTTTAAAAATCCCCTGAGGACCTGTTCCTGTTGTAGGGCATTAAGCTTTGATAACCCACTGGGTTGAATTCATCTACTGAACAGGAAAGATCTGCTTCTATCTCTATTACCGTGTTGGCTACCATGTGCTCTATGAATACATCTCAAGGATCTGAAATTGAACTAAACTATTCATCTCAGTCTGTCTTTGAATGACAAAGAAACATCTCCTTGTTGTCCAGACCAGCTCATGCTTTCTTTTTTTAAGAACAAAGCGCAAAAATGTATTTTAGGTGCAGAAGGAATGAATCTTGGTACATTACATTCAGGTGTATGTAGACGAGCAAACAGCCTACCTTAAGTTTGAGCAACATTATAACTGACGAGTCAAGCAATTGCCAAAAACATGCTCACTTGTCATTGAGAACGTTATCTGATCCAACAAATAAGAAGGCGAACAATGCTTGCGTTTCGCATTTATGGGAACAGCGTATCCCAGAAATGCTCACGACACCCATTCCCCTTAAAGCATTTAGGGTTGGGTGTACGTCACACATTCGAATTCCCATACCTGCTCCGGTCCCTGAAAACATATCCGGCACACCGGAGTCCTGATGCCGCTCGTGCAGCTGATGAGAGAGAACCGTTCCTCCCGCTTGGGGTAGTCATCAGGGGAGTCCCTAAAATTAAACGCCTCCGAAGGTGCCTCCGCTACCGCCTCGGTCCAAACCGGGGCTTCTAGGACCCCCTCTGTTCCCGCAGCCCCCTCTAGCTGCGGGGTATTCCACGGACCCGCCTGATTGACTCGTATTAACGTGTTGTTATTGACATGCGAGTTGCCTCCGCTCTCACGGCGCTCCGTCGTTTGTCCAATCATGGGGTTGATTGTGGGTGGCGGTGCCGACGGCGGTGGTGGCCTGAAAAGAAGAACCTTCAGGTCACTGAATAAAACGCAACAGCGGCTCTTCAGCATACCGGCGCTGCGTAGCATCAGATGGAGACTCAACAATGTCCAGCACCATGCAAAGACGCCGGGGACTAACAACATGTGCAGATTTCACTGGCACACAAATGGAATAAAGTTGTTAAAAGCCTGAGAAGATAAATTATCATATTTAAAAAATAATAATTCCGACAGAGGGTAACACTGGAGAGTAGACTGCCAGGGATAGATTGAGTTTAAGTGAGTTACCATGTTTTGGGTACCATGGTGTTGAAACATCGGAACAATCGGAATACACCAACTCTGTAGGCTACATGTCTTGTACATCACCTAGAGGACTGATAAATTGGGAATTTGATAAGCATGCACAAGAGGCCATAAGTGCTGCAATTTTTTTAAGTGAAAAAAAAAAAAATTCAAACAAGCGATCCAACAGCTGGGTTCGAGGTCCTGTTTTATCAGAGTAGATTCAAATGGAACATAACTGGCTCTTAGGCTGATTCCAACGTCGTCTCTGCTGATTGTGAATAAAGGTTCATAAACAAAATTAAAAACAAATAATACAACATTCCTTTCACAGTATGTATGTCCGTAGCCTATATTTATGTGTAACGTCCCATTAATATGCAAAGACTATCTTAATAGGATATTTAAGATTTCATGTGCAAGTCAGTGGGATCGCAACAGTTAGCCTAAAGGAATTTCAGAAAGCAAGCAATATCCCACGATTTGTTAAGAAGAAGACTAAGCAGTTTTCCGACCCCCTGTCGACTACTTCAGCAGAAACCTTCAGAGTAAGTTGCATATCTCTTCATTAATTAGCGTTAACTCCTTATGGCTGCCTCTTGCTTGGTTCAGGTCGTGTGGGCTACTTTATTTTCCAGAATCACGATTTTCAGGAGACGACTTCAGGTGAGAGTCAAATCAAAACCTCGCTCGTTGGCTTAGGTCCAGGATCGCCGTGGGGGGCATTTTAGTAGCAATTGGAATCCTAGAATCGATATCACAAAAGAGCGATGCAGCAGCAAGGTGTATGCTGCCCGTAGATCCGTATCCAAAGACCCTTAGAAACTGTCCCCGTGTCTGGAATAACGGCGTGGAACCTGTGGTGGCGATAGCTCTGCGCTTATTGGGTACCGGAGGATGCGGCAGCTTCAGCACCATGATTCCTGGGACAGCTCCCAAGCACGTCATACCACATGGAGGGAAGCTGATGCGGGAAGGGGGGCGAACAAGACTGTTCGATTTAGCAGATTTCTTGGATTTGCCATTTGATAAACCTCGCCGTCAATAGGCTACCTACATCTATCAAATCTCATTACTGTTCAGATTTAGGAATAGCTGCTTTCAAACGATCTACGCACATACATCGTGTTTCTAGGGATGGATGAGAAATTTTATATCACGTTTAAATGTTATATTCACTTTACTTGAGACTAATCATAATTGTTGATTTGTTTTTTTTTTCACTTGCGACAGACCAGGTAAAGCAAAGGGTCGGCAAGCAGACTCGCGACCTGAAAACCACTTCAACTCTCACAGTCACTGACGCAGTGTCTTGAGAAATCGGCAAGAAGTTAGTGGCTATAGTCAAACTACAACGTTTGCTTAAAACGAACCTTTTAACAAAGACCGCAATGGGAAATTTCTGACATACAGGAAACAAGCTCACATCTGCTGTCATTCTACTTTTAAAAGCAATGAACCTTGAAATCGCTCTGAGCTTCCATTGGAAGACTCACACGTCCGTCTTTCTTTCTGGTTTGTTGTGGTGTGGCGTCATATCCGTTTACCCGCGATAGTTCAACTACTGAAAGGTAGCAGGAGTTGAGTCGTGAGTTTTATCCGGGCCTTATCGATCAGTAGTGAAACATTTCTGGCCCGAAAGGTTTTGGATTTCGTTTCAGCAAATGTAAAAGATCACGTCAGTCTGTAACTATTGTCATGGTTTAAGTATGTCATGTACTGGAACAAAACCAGCATGTCCTGATAACGTTAGCTGTTACTGCTAGTCAGCTAAAAATAAACAGTTGTTGTTCGCTAGATAGAGCTCACTAGTTTCTTTTGTGTATAGAAACTGTTAATTGTCGCATTGGTTAATTAAGTCAGTGGTATTCTCTGCAAATATTTCTTTAGGTACTATGATTGCTTTGAATCACAGTAATATTAGCCAACTTAAGCGTCACTGCCGTTAGCTAATGTTATGTAATTTGATTGGCATACTTATACATGACAAAACGGCTTTTGTTTTTCAACTAAACGTAAACGTATTTTCTTCTGTCTGGGAGAATACGTTGAACATTCTGTAGCTATGTCTACATTAACGGCTGAGCAAAAGCAGAAGATAGAAGAAAATCGACAGCGAGCATTGGCACGGAGAGCAGAGAGATTGGCTCAAGGCACTCGTCAGCAGGATACTGTTCCAAGCAGCAACGTGAACGTTTGCAGTAGACCTAATTCTGCCCATTATGCCGCTCGACTTCCTTCTGGTAAATGTGTCCCATTAACCGCAGCGGAGCCGCCAAATGCCGTGTATAACAAGCAGATAGAGATGTGTCAACCAGGTCTGACTGCTTACAGCAAACAGGTATGGAGACTGCGTGTTGTCCCCTGAAACTGCTGAAGCATACTCTAATATGTGTTCATAATTTGTGTCAATTCTTACTAGAATAAATAACGGAAGGGAATATGACAAGCTCATTCAGTGTTATTGAGTTGTGTAAAACAAAAATCTCAGTTACTGGACAACAATTTGTCAAATTGTTTGTTTCTTCCCTCAGGCTAAACTGATAGACCCCCTTCATAGGGAACCAGAAACTCACCAGAGGACACACTCTTCTGTCTTCAAACCTCCGCAATCAAACGGTGCCTCCACTTTTACATCCCCACAGTCAACAAACAATTTAAGCTTTAAACCACCACATCATTCATTGAACACTTCGGACTTCAAATCACCTCTGTCTATGGACACTTTAAATGTAAAACTCCCCCAGTCTGCAGACACTTTAAACGTCAAACCTTTAACACAGAATGCAAACACTTCAAACTTAAAACCACCTCAGTCTACAAACTCGTCAGGCACCGGACCGCCACAGCAAGCTAAGTTAGGTGATGGCACCTCAGGTGCATCTGGAGCTAGCTACAAGACCGGAAGTTTCTACGGCTCAGGACCTCGCCAGACACCACCACCTGCTGCTGCTGCTACCACCGAGAAACAGCTTCCCAAAGCCCCTTACTCAGCTAGTGGACCACTTTTGAAGAAGCCTGCTGTGTCAATGAGAGGGAGATGTGTGTCTCAAAGTACAGAGCGTTTCAGAGTAGAGGTCAGCTACCACGCAGAGCTCATCGCTGTGTTTAAGAACATCCCCTCTAGAAACTATGGTTTGTATATGTGAATGCAATGAAATCATAATTTAATCATTTAAAGTAGTTATGGGACAAATTCAGTAAGAAAACATTTATATTTAGATATTCAGAAAAGATTAGTGATCATCACATGATAATGTGTCACTAGATTGCTAACTGCCAACATTCCTCTTTAGATCCTGCAACAAAGATGTGGAACTTCAGTCTGGAGGACTATGGCCAACTGAGTAAGGCCATGCATTCGCTTTTCGTGCAGTACCTTAGACTGGCTGATGCCATACTACTTGTCAAGTCAAATCAAATCAAATGCAGAGTTACAGTGAGGCTACACTGGGTTAATTACTGAAGCATTCTCTGCATATTGCGTATGCTGTCCCAGTCAGCTTCATGATGATCTATGGAACTGGCTACACTAGACACAACAGCGCTATATGAAATGTAAATTTCTATACAAAAATTCTATAAGAAAAGGACCGTTCTTCTAAAATTATTGCACCTGGATTTTCTTCTTTGTACCGTAGCTTGGCTGACCCCTCACACCACTTCAAATTCAAATGAAACTGAATTTGAGAATGGGTCCCAAGACTCTTCATTCACTTCTAATTTTATGAATTATTTTATACTTCCATGTTGTTTTTCTTCATTAGTCTCATTAGACAGATCAATAACTGGAAGACTGTCATGGATGGTCATAAAATCTTGAGGATGTTAGGGAAATGGTCATTTATTGTTGAGACCAGCTTTCCATAGTAAAATATAGTCAAAGATCTTATAATGATTGTTATGGTGAATATCTTACAGTTCATTGTGGACGGAATTCATCCAGACTTCTCCTCAAGATTGCGTTTTTGCCCAATTGCTGTTGTGCAAAATGTGTATGTAATATGTCTTAGACTTTGAATATTAAACAGAGAAAAGACCCTCTTTTACACTTCCCTTTACATTTTGCAACTATAACCAAAGATAATTGAAAAGCTCTGCTTTTATCCCCTCTTCCATAACAGCTTATGAGTTTGAATCTCTGTTGAGTATACTGTCCATGTCATGTAGTCTCAGAGGCTCCTTATTTCCTTCCCTTCTCGCAGTGGCGGAGGTTGCTGGCATCCCGTCAGTGGCCTTGAAACCACTGGAGGGGATGGAGGGTCTGGACGTTGCCGCGGCGACCAGCCGTGCGCGGGACTCGGCAGCGCTCTCGGCCCTAATGAAGTTGTGTCAAGGCTGGCAGAAACCCAGCGCCAGCATCCATGGGCAGTGTGTCCTCACGAGCCGCTCCCGCTTTGAGGTGGACGTACCCTACCATGCTGAGGTCATTGGGGCCTTCAAACAAATACCCTCCAAGAACTATGGTGAGAGGGACTCGTTGGAATGTCAGGGACCAGTTTAGATTGGGATTTAGGTATAGAAAAAGTGTGAATAAAAGCATCATTAAGGAAAGTCTTGTCGGTTCTAGATAATTATTTTAAAAAGCATTAAGCTTTATTAGTAAGAAATGTTATGGGTGAGAAATTGTTTGCCTTCTCTTGTTCTTTGCACCGTCCTTTGTATTGTGTATATAGTGTATATGTGTTTATTTGCATTTTGGTTATTGAATAAAATGCTTATTTTTGTATGATCATTGTCATTAGTGACACCCAATACTTTTGTTTCAGACATGAAGAGCAGGAAATGGAGTTTTCTGCTGGAGGATTATGGGAAACTCAGTGAGTATGAGCGCTATTGAGTGCTGCTGGGAAGACGCAGTCTTATCTTAGCCTCTCATCGGAGGTGCTTTATGAGTATGATGGCTCTCTCATCTGGCATGCTTCTCTCACTTTCCTTGACCATAATCCTCACCCTCTATATGTCTCGCCTACAACACTACAGCACTACTAGAGCAAAGGCATTTATTTCAGTGGAACAATAAACAGTTTGCTTGTTTTGGGGATGGAGAGTCTGGCCCAACCGCACATTCTGTTTTTAGACTTTTAAAATGGTCCCGAATAAGAAGCAAATTATCAAGCCACTATGGAGTTTTTCTTTCCCTCTGAAGTGTAATTGGTGTGTTTCATTTATTAAAGCTTAGTCAGTCGATGTTTAAAACTGTGAGAATAAAAAATTGATCTCTGCAGGGGCAAGATTTCTGTCAGAAGTGCACTTAATCATTCCTCTTCACTAACATGCGTTTTTATTTATTCATTTACTTACCCACTGTGCTTCATTCATTCATTCATTCATTCACGCTCCTTGAGTTCCATCCACAGTTGTTTTCACTTTCTGTTTTTATATATACATTCCCATAT
>JAVQKI010064002.1:0-10736 GCA_036025975.1 Nematalosa erebi
ACTGTAAGTTCAGTAAATGTATTATTATGTCTTTTGTGAATGAAAACTTCAAAATCTTCAAAAACTTCAAAAATATATTTGTTTTAACAGTTTCAGGTAAACATAACAAAAAAACAAAAGATATGACACTGTTGCCCTACACCAGCACTGATGATTGCTTGTGACATGTTTTGAGGTTAAACAGAGTTGACAGCAGCTTCAGCAGCAGATGTACAAACAGCTGTGATGGCTCAATAATTCACGCCGACTAATGAAGTGGAAGGAAGTTGCATATTAAAAATCAGGGCTGCACTGTATATGAGATCCATATATTCAAGTCCCAACTGAAGGTGTACAAAAAACACCACACAAAGAAATAAAGGCCATTATTAAGCATGCTTTGTTGACAAAAATGTTTGACGATTGAGGGGTATACACCCATTAATAAATGATCTCTTATTTTTCAAAAGCACACAAAAAGGTAATTCTACAAGCAGAAACTTTTGTAATTTAATAACTGACCTTTGTGATTTAAGCATAGTCATCAACCAAATCAAAGTGTCAGTCGGCAAAGCACCAAACAATAGCTACAGAAAAAAAGGATTTTATACTCCCATGCATTTTAAGTCAGTGGTCATGCACAGTATAAATGTATCTATCATAAGATACCTTTACACTTCATCTGACCTCTTTCACTTGTTCCAGTGGCACTGCTGAGAACAGTTTCTTTCTGCAGGAGGAGAAAATCTACCTTTGTCAGAGGAATGAGTTGATTGAACCACTTAGCTTATTTTGACACATAATCCTTCAGAAGCCAGCAAATGATTGCCATTGTAATAAAAAACCCTGTGCAGCAATCTCTTTGAGAGGCTCTCATGAATGAACTGTGCTGCTGGGCACTTCAGCAAATGTAAATCTATCTCCGTTGGGCTAACAGTGCAAACAGGCAGCTTATTGTTGGACAACTGACGAAAAAAAAAATACTAGGTCAAATTTTCCAGGCTGGCAATGGCCAGAGCCGGCCCATGCACAGGGAGAACAAGAGGCTAAACACAAGTGGAGCTGAGGAAATAAATGCTTTACGGAATGCCATCATTTATGCAGGAGCACAGAGAAGGACTTATGTTCTGCATTAAACTCTGTTGGGTGCACAAAGAGAGATAGTTCTACATCCAAGTCTATTTAGGTGACTAAGGGGTATTTTTGAACCACACTTTCATAAGCTTCTTAATAAGTCAGGTTTTCTTATCCTGTTTATGCCTGATGCTGTTTTTTAAAACCATCTGATACACTTTTGACTGGTACAAATGTCTCTCTTCTGCTCTTACAACTCTTTGGAATGCATCACTCGGTTGTCGTTTCCTGACTGCCAGATGCACTTGGAAATATTTTGGAGTGTGTTCCCTAAGCCACAGACATGTGAGGTGTAAAAGTGGTTTGGGTCTGAGACAGGAGACAGAGCAGTGCAGCACCTTTCAGCGATCACTGTAGAATTTAGCAAGTTACTGAGGGGCAACACTGGCATTCACTTGCAACTCTCTGGCTTTTACATCCACAGCCTTTAACACACATGGAAAACAAGCTGCTCATTATAAAGGAGGCAAAAAAAAGAAAATCTTTGGCTGGATCTTTGAACTCTGTGTTGCCTAAGCTGCTTTCCTGTTTGAAGTCCTTTCGGACCCCCTCCGTGGTTTGCAAGTGAGCTCAAGAGAGGGGTGACGGGCCCTGTTTAACTGGATCACTGGTTTAAAGGTATGACAAAACACTTCCCTAAAATGAGACAATTGCTGCTGTTTACCACATGGCTCAGTGGAACAAAAACCTTACCCCCCCCCCCCCCAAAAAACCTTCAGATCTGAGTAAGTTGGCGAAGAATTCGTGACTTCACCGATCGCCATTCATCACCGCTCTGATTCCTTTGCAGCAGTATGTGGGGAACAGTACTGAGGAGTGGAGGACTGGCCATCATCACAGGATTGCAGATGACCCGAATTTGTTTCCAAATACGACAGAACAAAAGCACTCTATGCAAATGGACATTTATAGAAAAGCAAGTTCAAACATGAATCACTTCAGAGTTTTCCATCTGAGCGGAGCACCAAATTAGGCATTCTTGTGTGATTCCTAATGGGGCAATTCAGCAGTGAGTCTGAGAAACAAAGCCTTGCCCCTGGCTGACCCTTGACACACACGAACACAAACACACACACACAAAGAGTGTGACTTCAATGAAAAGAGGAGACTCGCACAGAAATAGCCACACATGTGCTTCCAACGAGCGGTCCACACGAGGCCGTTACAGGCAGGAGACACGAAAAAAGCAACATCACAGGTGCATTCTGGCACTCAACAGAGCTGGTTGAGGTTTGGGATTTGGGGGTTGGTGTGGAGAGGGAGGTGTCAAGGATGGCCACTGGCTGGCTGTGTAGTGTGGCCCCCAGCCCTAGGTGTGGGTATTTGATGGCCCCATTGGCTGTGGCACAGCTGTGTACTCACAGCCACATGAGGAGATCCCACAGCTGGCGCCTCCAACCCGGGGCCTCTGCCACGAACTCTGATGGGCACTTCACCCCCTCGGCCAGAGTGTGACGGATTCACTGGCAAACACTCCACTTCCACTAATGCTGTCTGTGCCTAAGCATTTCAGCGCGGGAAATAAGAGGCCACTCCATTATGTCAGTCAGTGGGGCTACGGTAAATGCTCCTTCCTGTACTGCCAATCTATCATGTTACATCCACAGATGGTCTTGTTTGCGTTACCCGAGGGATGCTTCTCTGGTTTCACAGTGAAGATATGCCAACCACATTATCGACCACCCGTCCACACAAACACAGATACTTACACTGCGTATCTATTCATAGAAGAGGCATCCCGTCTTTTGTTTTTAAAGAATGTGCAGAGACCTTTGTAACACACAGAATGGAAAAGGTGGATCCAAAAGTGTTTTTCTCCATTTCAAAGGAAACTATATGAATGGGAGGAAGGAAAGAACTCACTGACAGTTCAGCTTCAGTCTTAATGGGACCATGTGACACTCAAACGTCCCACTTATTATACAAAAGCCTAAGATCTCTTCCACATTAAAATTGTTGCCAACAAGTGGCAGCGTGGAAGGTTCTGGACTGGAGCGGCCGACTTGCGTGGCAGGACAAGAAGCCTCCATTGTGGAGACCTCCAAAGGAAGCTGCTCCGGCTCAAGCAGCGGGATAAAAGTCTACTGTAATCATTTGGGGGCGAGAAAGGAAATGAGTCTGACGTTATTCAGCACACCTGCTGCACAAATCAGCAGCTGCTGAGCTTATCAAATATGCTTTTCTAAGCACCATTAGCGCTGGCCAGCTCCAGCTAAGGAAACAGACACTCACCATAGCCTCATTTCCTCTGTTGGCCTGTAGTTATCTGTCAACTGCTTGAGATTAGTTGAGTTCTTTTACTTACTTCTCTTGTTGATCTACTTTCTTTGTTGCACAAAACAGCTAGCCTATATACTGTAGCTTTCACAGTAAACTACGAACCACTGATTTGTGGCTTGAACTGAAAATGTGTAAATTCCTGCAGATGTAATCTGAAACATGGTGCTTACACTTTGCAGTAAACAAACAAGCAAACAGCAGAATACAAAAGGCAAGCAAGCAGTATCTACATTTAGCAATGCATTTAATTCATTCTCTTTCTGACTTTGTTATACAGGTTAAAGGGTTGGGGCAATGACCGTGGTCAAATCATCAAGCACACAGAACATAAGGTCAAGTCAATAATAGACTAATAAGTAAGCAACTGTGACATGCCATCACATTCATTTAACACTTAATACTGCAGACTGTCTTAACTACAAACATTTTTTGCAATATATGCATACTTCATATAGCCTTGATAAAAGAGACATTTGTATTCTATGGGCAAAAAGAAAACATGCATTCAACTGGTCCTTGGGAGATGGAGAAATGGCAAACTGGGACTATCAGGTCAACAGCCAACATCCACCTTCTTGCCTATGCAAGACTCTCTTTACCCGAGATCTAAGAAATGAAAAGTGGGCTGCAAGTAAGGCTATGACCACTGCATCAACTTTTTATCTAAGCAGGTTACGTGCTGCAGCTAGCTTTGCCTACCAGCAACCACTGAGCTCAGAATACCTCCTCATCTGTGGCTGAAGGATGTGATATAGAATTGAGCTAAAAAGACTAAGACTAACCACAGGCTCACTCATGAGTTTGGTCTGTGCATAGCCATCCATAATTTTTCTGTCACTTAGCAACAAATTACCTTGTTTATAAGTCAATCAATGTAGAAGCCAATCAAATGTTAAACTTCTCACATTTAAGACTACAGCTGGTAACTTGGCACACACTCACACACATACACACACACACACACACACACAGCGCTCTCCAAACCGGTGCTCTTCACACACACACACTAAACCAATCATTCACTCAGCTTCATTTTCCTCTTACTGATGGGCAAATACGAATGAGGTCACAGATAGTTTCCTCTCACGGTTCGTCTCCACTGAAAGAACTCTCTCAAGTAAGAACATCAAACAGCAGCTCATGTTTATATAGTACCAGTGCACAGCACATTCAGTAAACATGCCACTGTGGGTAAGTTTTTCCACAAAGCTGTAAGTTGCTCTCTTTCCTTTTAGGTTACAATCTGGCCAACTGTACAAGAGTGCATAACAATGCATCTGTACTGATAATAGGCTATATAGAGTACAAAAAGAAAAAACACACAAAGGATGGTCAGCAATTAAATCATATCACATTATCCTTAAAATGTATTCATTAAGTTTGGATAACTTATTTGGCAAACCTAAAATACTCAACTCATTACATATTTCGTTATTTGGTCAGCCAGTCCTTCAAACACACCCCACCATGCCACCGGGACAATCTCCATTCCACAATCTACATTCATGGCACCAGGAAAAAGAAGAGGTCTCACCATTTAAATGCATTATGCATTTCCCCCTCTCCTTTGGGGCAACGAAGGTCCCTCTCAAAGGGTGCTTCAATAACAATGACCACGTTCCCCACACAACCTCCCACCACGTTCTTTGACTGATTGTGGTGGTATGCAATCACGCATAATAGCTAAACTAAAATAAACATTAGAGCATTGTACCATAACATGAATGGCTATGCTTCATTTTAAAGCCAGATTTGCTATTAATAAATGAATAAATGCGTCAGTATGTCCGAAAGTGTGATGGGAGCGTTGCCGCTGTACCACAGGTGCAATTGCCGCACGCGCCGAACAAAGTGATTGAAATACTGAAATATACCTGCTACTGCACGTCGTGCACGGGAGAACATTTCTTCTTTCGACAGTGGGGCCAGTAGCGCCTAATCCTGCAAATCAATTATTGTAAATCAATTCCGATAAACAGAGTGCAACAACTTACATTCTTTTGTCCGAAGGTTCCAACTGGCGATGCATGGCGAGAGAGAATCCAAAAAGGCTACCGGGCTCCCCATCCTTCCGCAGGATATGTTGAGTATCTAAATTGAAAGCTCCGATACAGATCCATTGTAAGATAAAGGAAATCCATACATGACTTTTGCAACATCTTCCACAACAACCCATCGCGCTGAGATAACGTAATTCCGGCCTTTGCGCCCGTCAAGTGTCCTCCCTCTGCCGACAAGTAGCGCTGGTGTCAGTGCCCTTAGACAGTGAAGGCGCGCAAGTTTGTGCAGCTCAAAGCTCCTCCTCTCTCCCACCGCACACTAAATGTCATTATATTGCATTGTGAAGTGGTCGTGAGGGCAATATACCTAACTCCACCTGCTGAAGTTTTTCACATGGCTAATTACAGAATTGAATAACGTTGATAACATTAACGGCATGCTATTTGAGAATCACGATAAATGAATCAACACACAACACATCATATGGGTGTATTTGAAATATGCAAAAAAGCAAAAGCATGACATTTGTTTTATTTCACGTTTGAGAGCCTGAAGTGCATGACTTATTCTATGGAAAAAAAAAAACATGTGCCAAAGTAAGAGTTACATGAGGTCAAATTCATTTGCAACCAAAGTCAAATTTCTAAGGCAAACACACAGAAGAGAAAGAGGGTGGTGTGTCCGATGGACATCTAACTTACAATAGTGGAAAGGGGCATGTTGCCCTCACAATACAAAGCCATGATTGGAACACTGATGGCCAGGAAGTCAACTGTGAAGCCAGTAGGGCTGGACAAATGAACCTCCCAAATCTGGGCAGACAAAGAGGGGGCTAGGACAGGCACGTTTGCATGCCTCATTCCATTGTATCCTTAAGCTGCAGCCTGCATAGTTCAGGCTGCTGAATCTCCACACACAGAGCAGAAGAACAGTGCCTACCAAACACAAAGTCTGCAGTGACTGGTTGTACAAGAAAATAACTTTTTTTTTTTTTCATCAGGTGCAGCAGCAGCCTTTCCACAGCGAGGGTGGAGACGTTCCCACTCCTTCGCACATCCTCAGAGAGGAAGAGTGCAGTCTGTGTGCCAGGAATACCCTGCTATCATCCCAAAACACATCAGGACCTCAAAACAGTCGCATGACTCACATTCTCTCTGTGTGAAAGGACAAGGGCAAGAGAAATAGAAGGGGAAGTTGAGGGGGAGAGAGAGAGAGAGAAATAGAGAGAGAGGGGGGGTCTCCTTAGCTCCTCACATCCAGCGTGTCTACATGTCTCGGAGTATCTCCCTCTCTACCCCTTGACCGCTCGCTGCCTTATCTTCCACTGTAGAGGGCAGGAGTGTGAATACCACTCTTGTTGGTGAGAGTGCTGACTCAAAATTGTGGCCACAGCTTTTCACTTGCTGGGACAAAGGCTTGAATACAGGCTCGTGTGCATGTTGGAGAGAAGAAGAGGGGGTCTAATTGAGGGTGAGATGACTTCATGCTTGTGCCCATGTGGTTGGTCGTCTTTTTCAGCATGTGCACAGAACGATGTCCATTGTGGCCCATGAATTCCTTGTGTAGTGAGTCAGGAAAAACAATAAAACACGCTGATCAAGCAGCAAGCCAAAAAAGATCTGAAGATCAGATTAACTATCACATATAGAATCAGATTCAGATTATGTTTAAAGAATATGGGCTTGCTTGTTTAACAATTCAGATCTACTAGTTTTCTGTCTTCTGGAAGCTACAGGAGTAGCATGGTTAAATAAAGTGGCCCAAAGAAGAACCACATGTGTCTCCATCTGTCGGCAATACCCACAACTGTGACTGTAGGCTTGCATGCAGCACTCTTAACAGTCTCAGTCATTTGAGTGGGCTGGAGTTTAACTTCCTCCTCAGGAGGTCTTTGTGTGCCCGGGCCAGTTCAGTTCCTCTCAGGCCACAACAGATGTGCCAGTCAATGAGGAGGAGCTGCAACCCATTGATGAGGACGTTGTTTGCATGATACAGAGGCCTCCCTATTGCCAGCGGAGTCATCAAGGACACGCAGCGTAAGAGGAAATGGGGGGGAATGGTAAACTCAGAGATTAAACATTCATTGGCCTGATAAAAATGAACCTGATAAGACATTGTTTGGTCTGACCTGGACACCTTGACCTAACTATTTTTTCAGAGCTGTGCATATGACTACAGAGATGCCGTGTATGCATAGAGTGAAAGGTATGGTTATGTCTAAATCTAAATAAATAATTAGCAAATAACTGATGCTATTTCAATAATTTCTTACTATAACATATGACTTACCACACACACATGACAGTGAGTAACGACAACAAAACATTTTTTTTATCTAAAAACCCTGTGACAGCAATAATATGCAGTTTTATTTATTTATCATTATCACAACATGCAATAATTTCTAGTTTTTATGATAAACATTAAATAATTGTTCTTCATGAGCCAGACGATTTTGATTCGGTGGAACTCAACTGAATGTAATGACTGAATGACTGGACCTGCATTTAAGGTAGTTTAATGACCTAATCTAAGCTCAGTGTTAGATGCACTGCAGGACAAGAGACAATGTAGCCATTGTGAGTTTATCTAAGCCCTGTCTGCCCCCTCATTGCTGAAAACTCTGGTGAGCACAGAGACCACTAGACGACAGTGGTTATGATCCTATAATAGAGAGACACCAACCATCTGTGCAGCAAATGCTTGCAAGTTGGAAACTAAGACAGATAAACCTGCTACTGATTCACTGACAGCCAGGCTGAAGTGGAATGTTGAAGTGAAAGGTAGCTTTCAGATTGTTTCAAATAGAATCAATACTAAAGGAAGTTAATTTGTTAGTAGCTTCCCAGTGAAAACAAGGCATTTCATCTTGCGAACAAAGTAATAAAAAAAGAAGAGTAATCACTCAGAATTAGTTTTCTGTGAGCTCTCTCTAAGAGTCAGGAAGAGTAAAGCAGCTTAGTTAGCAAAGCCATCCTGAGCTTATTGCTTTTGCATGCTTTTAGTTATTCGCCATGGGCTTTCTCTCACTTCATAGCACAGCAATGGCTCTTCTAGGAGCGTACATCTATTAGGCTCTGCAAGAGCTGAGGGGTAGAGGGAAAGGTCTGTAAATACTGATGCTTTTACCCTCTCGGGTTGAGGTACCCACATGATGGATGATCATTATGCGGACCCCAATGGAGGAAGTATCCCCCACCCCCTCAACCCCCGCTGCCCTCACTCCACCCCAGAGACACATAGCAACAGTTTCTCTGTTTCACAATATCCTGTATATCTATGCAGTGATGTAGTGCAACAATTATGCACACACACACACACACAGACACATACAAACATTTCCTGTGTTCTTGTTATGCTAAAATCACAATATATTTCCTTGCTCTCTATTCTGCATTTCATGGACCCATTGTGACAGGTTATTTGCCCATGAAGACACACCAGATTTGAGGGAAATATTGTTGTTTTACTTGATATAATATTTAGGAAGCGGTCACAGAGTAACAATGCACCACAAACCTGCTGCAATAGGCTATACCAAAGACAGTGAAAATAGCCTTGGGCAACATATGCCACATGTGTCAACTGCATAAGGCAGACACATACTAACAATGAAATGTTTTGACAGGATTAGGTCATACCTCAACTCCACAATGGATTCCTCATTCAGTAATGGCCTCTTCTTATAGCAGTCTTATTGATATGACATTTTGATATCAAATTATATGCAGTATAACTGATCACCATGACTGGTGGAGATCGCTATTCACTGTAGCCCCATAGGCACTGTCTGCTGTTTTCCCAACCACTGCGTGCATTACAGAATGTAATGTCAGAGATTCACAATAGTCAGAGATAAACAATAATTACAGTAATACCGGATGGATGACTTCAGAAATAATTGTAGGGGTGACTGCATTGTGATCACTGATCAGCTGCTTAGAAGATACATTTCTCTGCTTTGCACACTCAGTTAGTGCAATAGCCAAGAAGCAGTAGCCTATACTGCATAGCATGAAGAAACCTATTAAAATGAGTATGAGGAAGCAGATTAAGGTTTAAAGGAAAAGTCCAGAGCTTTTCAACCTATAGCCCTGTTTTTCAAGGTCACCACTGTCGGTAGAACAAAGAATGAGAAAACTTGGTACAACATAGACAGAATAGAGAACCGGCAGCCATATCGTTAACTGAACGGGATAAGGAAAATTCAACTGAAAGTGAATTTCTGTGTCCCGCTCAGTTAATGTTAGCAGCCAGTCAGCTATTCTATCTGTGGTGTATTTTGTAGTTCTTTTTCCTCAGACCTCAAACAACAGAGCTGTGGCGTGAAATGTTGTGGACTTTCTCTTTAAAGGGATTATTCGCAGTGAATCAAAGCGTAACTCTGTTGTTCCACGTTGCCGAGCTCTGTCGATAGGTATGAGAATGCCAGAATTTGTTGCCATGTAGACCAAAGAGTGAAACGGCAGCCAGCGCTAACTGGCTAACTGACGAGGGCAAGAATGTTTTGTTCTTATGCCCTCCACTGTTAACGTTAACTGCCAATTTGCAATTTCGGTATGCATTGTACCAAAATGCCAGGCTGATCTATTTTGGATTTCTCCTTTAAAATTTGACCTTCCATTTGATTTTGTTTGGGTCAAAGCAAACAATAAACTTGAATCAAACTAACTGGTGCATTTGAGTGGGCCAGACAACCCATAAGCACTTTCCAACACTGCCAAGGGCTTTTGGGGCTTTGCTGCTCTCATAGTGCACACATCCTAATAGCAGGCAGAGGATTAGGAGTTTCTGAAAACCTGAGGGTAACTTTTTTGCCCCCCTCAACTTTGTGTTGGTGTAGTGCACACCCTGGGTGGCTTGGTAACGTGAGTCCAGTGGGGGGTGTGTGTGGGGGTGGGGTGTGGTGTCACCCCTGTAAGCCTGAGATTCTCATAGTCAATGGTTAGGGGAAACCTGAGAGAGCTAGCGCACAAAGGAGGGACACAGGTGGATCCCCACAGGTGAGCGGGCCTTTCGCTCCATTTTCTTCCTCTGATTGGACAATTTGATTAAGCGGGAGGAACACCTCTTCTGGAATGTCTTCAACAGAAGGCTGATTTGTTTCCTGGGAATCAACGACAGAAGTTTGTTAACAAATGAGTAAAAGCACACAAGCAAGGTTTTTTTTTTTTTTTTTTAAGCAAATATGAGCACTTCAGTCATGAAATGAGGAATTTAGAACAAAGTGTGTTAGAACAAAGTTCCCATGAGCTCCCAAAAATAAAAAGACAGAACCAACTGTAAATGTGTTAAACAAAAGAAAAAGGCCAATGATATGTGTCAAATGTGTCTCAATGTCT
>JAVQKI010064003.1:0-11470 GCA_036025975.1 Nematalosa erebi
AAACTACTTTAGGTCTACCATTGATCCTATCAATTCAGTAAAGTGATGGTCTACCATCCATACTATTAATTGAATAAAGTGATGGTCGACGGCCAGTAGGCTACTATTAATTGAGTAAAACGATTGTCTTTTATCTATACCATTAACTGAATAAAGTGATCGTTCTGTGAGGCTCTATCTGTGTTGCCTTATTTGACCTGCTGCTTCTGCTGAATGTATTCTTATACAAGTTTTTAACAGTTTTAAAAAGAGCTGTATACAGTGCAACACTACATACGTAAACAACCCACTAACGTGTGCCAGGGACTGAGGGTGGTCTGCCTGCGTCACGTAGCGAGTGGTCGGCATTTTCAACTCAAATTTATTTGTGGATTAGACAAGCTTAAGTCTCTCCAATCCCTGAATGTGAGATGCTGTGCTGAGATTGATTTCTGTAGCTTAAAACCCTGCATGCTGATGCCTGCTCTAACAGGAGGCAGCCCTAGTGTGTGTGTGTGTGTGTGTGTGTGTGTGCGCACCTGTGTGTGTGTGTGTGTGTTCTCAAACATGAAATGAATGGGTGAGACAGGATCAGGGAGGGCGTGTGGGTGTGTGTGGGAAGGCAAGGCAAATTTTACACCCCAACCTCCCACACACCCCCACACCCACACCCACACACACACACACACAGGGCTCTTTGAGAGTGTGTTGGTACTCACAGCCAGCTGCTGCTGCAGGCTTTTAACCTGGGACTGGAGAGCGTCGATGTGCTGCGTCTGCCTCTTGTTGGGCGCGCTGCCAGAGTAGGCCAGCTGGGACAGACCATTCAGAGCCTGCTTCAGCCTCTCAACGTCCGCAAGCAGCTCTGTGATCTGAGGGCAGAGGAGAGACACACACACACACACACACAGACACGTGTTATTACAACTGACACCTCCCTTGCCTGCATGGCCAATTTCTAGTGTCAAAAGTGATTAGGGCCAAGTGTGGGACAGTCCAGAGCTCTGCAGAGGAGAGCGTGAGGAGAAGAGGCTCTCTTACCCGCTTGTCCTTGGCCTCGGTCTGTTCTGAGGACATCTGGATCCTCTTCTGCAGCTCTCCGATGGTGTGCAGGGAGTCGTCGTAGCGCTCCTTCAGCTCGCGGATCTCCCCCTCGATGGCGGCGCTCTTGGCCTGCAGGGAGTCGGCCTCGGCGCGGGCCTGGGTCTCGGCGTCGCGCCGGGCGCCCGTCTCGCGGTACAGCTCCTCGTACTGCTCGGCCAGCCCCGACAGCCGCTCGCCCAGCTCCTGCACCTCCTCCTCCAGGCGCTGCTTGTGGAGGCGCAACGCCGCCACCTCCTCTTCCTCGCGCCCGCGCAGCCCCTCCAGGGCCTGGGTGGCGCGGAGCAGCTCGCTCTGCAGCGCCGCCACGTCCTCGGCCCGCTGGGCCCCGGCCTCCTCCTCCTCGCGCAGCGCCAGCCGTAGCTGAGCCACCTCCCTCTCCAGCGCCACGCGCGCCTCCTCCTGCTCGGCCGCCAGGATGGTGCCGGACGCAGCGCCGTCGCGGGCCTGCAGCTCCTGCTCCAGCTGCCGCGCGCGCTCCGCCTCGTGCCGCTGCGCCGCCTGCGCCTGCTGGCACTGTTCCTGGACCTGCTGCAGGCTGGTGGTGAGCGCCTGCTGCATGGCCTCGAAGCGCTCCAGCCGCACGTACTCCACCTCGAGGCGCCGCTGCAGGGCCTGGATCTCGGTGGCGCACAGGGCGTTCTGCTCCTCCAGCTCGGCCCGCTGCACCGTCACCTCCTTGTACTGCTGCTCCAGGTCCACCAGCTTCAGGCTCAGCTCCTCCGAGCGTCCCTTCTGCACGTCCTCGGCCTCGCGGAGCCTCTCGCTCGACGACTCCAGGTCGGCCTCCAGCCTGCGCAGGGCCTCCTGGAGCTCCGCTTCCAGCCTCTCCGTCTCGCGCTTGCGACGTTCGCTCTCCGCTTTCTCCTGGTCGTACTTCTCCTGCATCCCGCTCAGCTGCTCGGTCAAGTCCTTCAATGCAGCCTCGAAGCCGCTCTCTTTCTCTTGCACCACAGACAGCGGCACAAATTTCACCTGAATAGCCTCTTGTATCGTATCCAGCTCCCTCTTCTGCTCTTCGATTTCCTTATGCAGCTTGGCAGTGTCCTCCTGGGCTGTCTGGTACTTGGTGAGGGCGTCCTGGGCCCTCTCCTCAGCTTCAGCTAAGGCACTGCTCAACTTGCCCCTGACAATTTCATGGTCGCCAAGGCTAATATAGTCCTTTTCTAACGCTGTCTGAACCTTCTCAAGCTCCTCCTTCAACATGGCACTTCCTTCTTTCACCTTCTGCAACTCTTCCTCCCTGGCCTCGCTGTCCTTCTCCAAGGTGGAGACGTGATTCTTGGATTCCTGCAGGGCGGTGCTCAGCTCGGCCTTCGCCCTCTCGTACTCCTCCCGCGCCTCCACCTGTCCTCGCAGACTCCGCTCCAGCGTCTCTTTCTCGGCCAGCGCCTCCCTCAGCTCCCTCTCTTGCTCCTCGCACTTCTGCACGATGGTCTCCAGCTCTTTCTCCAGCGCCGCGTTCCGCGCGGTCAGCGTTCCCACCTCGCTCTCGAGCCTCTGGCTGGAGGAGACGTGCGTGCTCTGCAGCAGCGTCACGTTCTCGCACAGTGAGGCCTTCTCCTCCTGCAGCCTCCTCAGCTCCGACTCGGCCAGCTGCTTCTGCTCCACCGCCTCCTCCAGCTTCTCCTTCAGCTCGTCCACGGCGCGGCCCAGACTCCTCTTCAAGTCCTCGTGAGACTCGAGGGGCACAAACTCGCTCTGGATCTGCTCCTTCAGATCCTCCAGCTGCTCCCTCAGCACCTCCCGCTCCTCCTCGCTCTCCTCCACCTCCTGGATGAGCGCCTGGCTCTTGGCGGTGACGTCGGCGAGCTTTCTCTTGAGGGACATGCTCTGCTCCTCCAGGGCGGCTCGGACCCGCTCGTGCTCCTGCAGGGGGACGTTCATGGCTCCCGGCCCGCTGCGGTTGTCCATCTCGCGGTGGAGCTCGGCCACCTCCTCCAGGACGCGGTCGTAGTCCTCCCTCAGCTCGGCCAGCTGCTTCTCCTTCTCGTCCACCGCGTTGGTCAGGAGGTTCTTCATGTTGTCAAACTTCTCGGCGGGCACCATGGAAGCCAGGCGGATCTCCATGTCCTTCACGTGCGCCTCCATGTCCAGCAGCGTCTCGGCCATGTCCTCCCTCTCCTCCTTCAGGACGTTGAGCTCCTGGGTGAGCCGCTCTGCCTCCACGGCCAGCTGGCCTTCGCTCTTCTTGTACTCCTCCAGGGCCTTCTCGCTCAGTTTCAGGTGGTTGCGAACGCGGCACACCTCCGCTGAGGCTCCCTCGTACTTGGCCTTGACGTCGCCCAGCTGCACCTTCAGGTCCTCCACCAGCTGGCTGCTCAGGTGCTCCTTGACGGCCACCACGTGGGCCTGCAGCTGCTTGACCTTGGCCTCCGAGTCGAGCATCCTCGTCTGCACGTCGCCCAGCGCCTCCTCCAGCTGACGCACCTGCACGTCGGCTTCGCGCTTTGTGGCGTCGTGGCTCGCCGCCAGCTCCTCGCACTCCTTGGTCTTGCGGCTCAGTTCCGACTGTAGCCTGCCAGCCTCCTCCTGCAACGCCTCCTGCTTCCCACGCATGGCTTCCAGCTCTCTCCGCAGGCTCTCCGCCTCACCACCCGCAGTCACCACCGAAGGCGTCCTTGTCAGCTCCAGGGGTCGGGACACTGAGCGGGTCAGCGATGACGGCTGCAGGACCTGCAGGGAGACGCAGAGCCACATTTAGAATCCATATTTTGCTTTGTAGGCTTTGACTTTCCATCTCTAACTCTAACGCACACAGTTACAAAACAAACAAGCTTAGACTCATAGTGACAGACAGACAGACACACACACGGAAACAAATAAAACCCAAAACACAAACACAGGCACACAAACAAACAAACAAACAAACACAGGCACACAACCACAAACATGCACGCACACACAGACATTTGCTCATGAACACACACTCTCACAAACTCTCTCTCACTCGAAGGGATGAATAAAGCTGCTATAATATAGCCAGACAGTTCACAAAAAAAAATGCTCTTTCCACAAATTCAAGTTTATCCCAAACAGAGGGAAGAAAAAAAAGAAAGTAAAGAAATAGTAGAGATTAAAGCTAATGAAAACTCCCCTCTTTCTTGGGGGGGCAAAGACCTGATGGTTTGTAATAAAAATCTGGCTTATTTTACTGCCTCTCTCCACTTCTCTTAAGCTCAATAGAGCTGACACAAGCAGTCTGCGCTGGAAAGGGTCATGCACGTCATTACAGCATCACTGACCAGCTGTTAAATTCTGCATCAAAGCAGAGAGCCATTTTGTGATCTCTGCACTAACAGACCGTGCCTCCCGTAGGTCTGTAAGAAGCTCAGTCAGACTGCGTACCTGAGCAGAATCCAGACTGTGAGACTGCTTCACCAGAAGATTCTCTTTTCCTGTCCAGAAAAACACACACACACACATCCACACACCAGGAGGAGGAGAGAGAGAGAGAGAGAGAGAGAGACAGAGAAAGAGAGAAAGAGAGAGAGAGAGAAAGACAGAGAAAGAGAGAAAGAGAGAGAGAGGGCAGCCAAACACACAAACAGACAGGGAATCGTTGATCAAAAACACTGCATTGCATTTGATAGCCTACTTCTGCTTATTAGAGCCTGAGGCTTTCTCCCCACTCTCCCCCTAAGAGCAGATGTAGCCGGTGTGATTCAGATGGCTCGCTCACCTTTGATGACAGATTGGCCGGAATAATCCCCCTGTAATTAGATGGAAATTTATTATTCAAATTCATGGAACAGCCTGCAATTCAGGACTAGCTGCATGTGACCTGAACCTTCATGAATAGTCTATCAGCAATAAAGTGGGTGTGCATGCGTGAGTGTGTGTGTGTGTGTGTGTGTGTGTGTGTGTGTGTGTGTGTGGCGATGGCCACTGACCAGGTGAGACTTCATCTGGACCTTGACAGTCTCCAAAGCGCGAGCCCCATCCTCCCCTCTGGCTGCCAGCAGGTGTCTCAGCTGTTCCCGCTAAATGTCAAACAAACACAGCAAATCATCACCACCCACGCGCTGACTGAGCACTGCGGGCCAACGCTGGACGCACAGTGGGCAGCGGCAAGAAAAACACTGAGTGTATCATAATCACAGTACATGACCGCGGGACTAGGCCCTCACTCACCTCCATGTGACTGTCCTCCACTGCTGATTTCTCCTGCAGTCAAAAAGGAGCAGACAATTGAAACTCATGCAGCTAAAGAGATCAACCCCCCCTTATTATTCAGCACTCTATGGGGCACCCCCTATTTAGCACTCTATGGGGCATGCCAGAGTGACGCCACTGAAGAGACCAGTATTACATTCTACTTTTAATAATACCTCATAATGCTCTGCTTTATGACAGGGTAAAGGCCAGTGCTAAGTTTTATCTTTAATAATAGTAACTCTCTATACTGTCCACTTTACTACAGAATAAAGGCCAGTGTAAGGAACCAGAGCCCAGTTCTCGCTTTACCATACAATTCTTATCTACTGTATAGGGGTGTGTGTGTGTGTGTGTGTGTGTGTATGGACCCAGTACCTGACTTAGCTGCTGCTGCAGCATGTTGACCTGGTCCATGAGGGCTCTTTGCTCTTGGTGAAACTTCCTCAAGGACTCCTGTTGGCTCTCATTTTGCCTCTCCAGCTCCTTCGGGACAGAACAACACACACACACACACATTAAACCCCAACACCTGCGCTGTCTACACATACACACACACACACACAAACACACACACACGGCGGAGTGTAAAAGAAAAACATGTCACTACTATCAACACTCATCACATGCTGGAGCTAGCCCCATCTAATAACACAAACACACACACAAACACACACACACACACACGTTCCTGAAACAAAGGCTAAGCCAGACAAATCTTCATTTGTAGATCTAGATTTAACTTACGTGTATCATCTGATCCTTGTTTACATTTGATGGAGGCTCTACATTCATCTCAACTGATTGCTGCAGAAAGACAGATGGCTGGTGATTAGTGTCCTTGCTGAAATATCTGGCAAATTACTCACGGCTGCAACTGCCACATTTTCACACTAGAGGGCAGTAATGTTCAACTCAACTGCGGACTGACACTCTATACTGCAGCAACAGCAGATGGCTACAACGAAACGCTAACAGGTACATCAGCATGACTAACAATGTTTAGGACCTACAAGACTTATACACAACTTCATAATGACCTCAGATGAGAAACTTGAAAACTGGCGCATGCGCACACACACACACAGGTTAGCAACAAATGCAGACCCCAATCAATCTACCTGACTCACCCATACAGCAGTTCACTTCGTTCGCTTAGTCTGTCTACAGCCTGGACCAATCCAGCATCGTTTATTTTCATTAGAATGCTTCAGCGGTTGTATGAATACGAACAATTAGGGACGACCAAGTGAGCCGTGTTGAGTGTTTGTGTGTAAAACTGTGTTAATGAAAAACAATAACCCCATCTAATGAGCTTGGAGGAGCACCGCATCGGGGCTTCGCAGGGGAGCTGCCAGAAACACACATACACACAAGCGTGCACACACACACACACACAAGGGCGCGCGCACACACACACACTCACCCACCCCACTCCAGAGAAATACTCCGCTAGATTCAAGAGCTTCGTATTGCCCTGTGCTTACCAAACGCAATTACACCTCAATTTCAGGTGCGTGTCAGGCGGGAGGCTGGGGGTGTTACAGGGTGTCCCAAAATACTTGATGTGTGTGTGTGCGTGAGTCCGAGTGCATGTGTGAGATTGAGTGAAAGAATGTGTGTGTATGTCTGTGTAAAAGAGAATGTGTGCGTGTGTGTCAGAATGAGTAAATGAGAGAATGTGAGTGTGTGTGTGTGCGTGTGTATATATGTGTGTGAGTGTGCATTCTCCTCACCTGTCTCTTCTTAAGCTCCATCCTGGCCACCTCTTTAGCTGTAAAACAAAGAACACAGAAAGGTAGATTAATCTTCACTTGGCCCTAGTGGTTAGTCCGACACACAGCGAGCACCGGCAAAGATGAATCAAGGACAACAGCCACCGTAGTACCAGCAGTGTCCCTGCTGCTTGTAAAGCCAAAACCCAGGCGCAAGGACTAAATAATGACCCCCCCCCCCTCGGCACAACTCAGTCAATCATGAAGTTGATTTCTGTCTGTTAAATCTATGAAGGCTTCTGGTTTAAGGCGTTAGGAGTTAGTGGGTGGGTCATAGGGATTCAGTCAGTGACTGTATAATTAAACAAGGATGGCGATAAGCTCTGCAAGGCTGCAGATGGGAGGCCAGCCGCTGGTAGGTGCAGGATGGGGAATTTCAATTAGGACGCAGCAGTAAGAGGCGTCTGTCTGTCTGTCTGTCTGTCCCCACTCAGCACAACTGCTGGCACGCTGTCTCTAAACACCCATCAGGTGTACGGCTAATGAGCACCAGCAGAAGCAGCGGCAGTGCATATTGGTATGCCACGCTCACAATCTTGACTGACAAGTGGATTGAAATGGCTCAATGTTTGAGAGAATGCGGAAAAAAAAGTGCTTGGACGTGGAGAGAGCAGACCGAGAGGGGGGTCTGGGGATGGTTTCCTCCCTCGCAGCAAGACAAGTGCATCATATTTAGTGCTGAATAAGATTTAAGTCTTTTTTCCCCCCTTCATGAGGAGATACAAGGAATGATGAGAGGAGGGGGGAGAAATGGCCCACTCCTTCTCCTCAGGCAACCCAGGCTTCCACCCACTCAATGCTTTTCAAAACCGGATCCATTGTTGTTCAACGTGCCACTGTTGTCAGCTCCGTTCTTATCGTCGGCAGGCTTCCTGTGCAATGTTGCCTGTGGTGCGTCTAAGTGAGCCGGTCCTGTGTGTGCATTCAGCGGGGAGCGAAGAGGGATGCCCACCTGCTGATGTCCAGACTACCCTCATTTAAACTGCCAATCTAAACAGAGGATTTTACAGCTGTCTCACAAAGCACACAGAACATGCTCCTTGCCAGGGAATACAGCTGGCACCCTGGGGCTCTCTTCTACAGAAGAATGGCAAGATGCTAGAGGAGAGGGTGGCACAGCCTGGCCCAACTTCAACTTTCAAATTTTAACTTTTATTGTTTGTAGAGGGCAACTGGCTGGGCACCAAGACATCAAATACAGATACAGACATCGCAAGGCGCAAGACAGAACAAACCATAAAGTGCAATGTGCACACAAACACACCGTCACGTGTACATGTACATAACATGTGCATTTGGCCCAGTATGCCTGCCTGCCTACCTTTGTTGGCGCTGTCCAGGTAGCTCTTGACCAGGGCCACCAGCTCCTGGTTCTTGCTGAGGCGGGCATAGTGGTAGCTGTCGTGGCTGAAGCCATCCATGGCGGTGACGTCTGCCCCGTTCCTCAGGAGCACCTCCACTGCGTCCTTACAGGCGTACTCGCAGCCCAGGATCAGAGCCGTCCTAAAGACACAACACAAAACAAAACACAAACAAATGTGAATAAACACTTCAGCTTCACGAGTCAATCAAAGGACATAACAACTAATCTCTCTCTCTTTTTTTTTTTGTTTTTTTTTTTTGCATAGGCATGCTTAACCATTTTCAATATTGAATATTTTCCAATCTTTTGTGAGAGAATAGTTTTCCACCATGTGATGTCTGATGTCTATGCGGCATATATTTGAGGGCGAAATTGTATTCATCTCCATATTACATAATCGTTCTTCCTCCTAACTGAGCACAGTTGTTTATTGGACTGAAGCCTCTGCAAGGCAAGTGTGGCTGAAGTATACAGTGCAATATAGTCATAAACAGAGCAACACTATGTTACCATAACTCAACATTTATCTACACGGGTCTCAAGTCTACTTTTAGTGCTAATCAACTTGTTTGTCAGGCCATTTAATTCTTAACGACATATAAAACTGACTATATCAAATCAGTCCTGCAGTATAAACGAGGAAATAAAAACAAAATCAAAGAGGTAACTATGGGAAGGAATGTGTTTAATTACTCTGCAATACGCCAGAGGATTGGTTTGCCATAAATCTCAAGGTCATAAATATGCAGAGCACTAAGACCAGCACAGAGGCCATTGGGTGTGTGTGTGTGTGTGTGTGTGTGTGTGTGTGTCATGGGGTGGTAGGTAGGTACGTGAGGGTGTGTAGCAGGTGGTAGGGAAGTGTGTTTGTGTAGTGGGGTGGTAGGTAGGTGTGTAACTAGCAGTTGGTGTGTGTGTGTTTCTGTGTGTAGTGGGGTGGTTTTAAGGTGTGTGTGTGTGTTAGGTAGGTTGGAGGCTATGTAAGGTTAGAGGGCAGATATGTGTGTAGTGTATAAGGCAAGTGTGTGTAAGTGTGTATATGTGTGTGTTCGTGTAGCGATCAGTACAGTGGGCAGATGGACATACTTGTTCTGTTTATCACGGACGGTGATGTCGGCCCCGCGCTCCAGCAACAGCTGGCAGATTCGTGGGTGGCACATCTGAGTGGCCAGCACCAGAGGAGTCCTCCCATCCTATGCACACACCAAGCGCGCACACACACACACACACACACACACACACACACACACACACACACACACAGCCAGGCAGACAGGCACATAAACATTTCATTCAAATTCAATGACCAAGCAAATCTACAAAGTGAAAATATTTGCTGTCCTGATTCAATTATTCACTTTGTTCCAACCACACAGACAATCTGGACCTGAAAATGCACCAATATTTAGTGCAGAGATGCTAACTGCACTCCCTGCTTAGGTTCACTTTGGGTGAGGCTTTTGTTCAAACTGGTCATGACCACAGGAATGCAGAAGTGCTAACGTAGCGATTGAAGGCCAACGAGGGTGTGTGTGTGTGTGTGTGTGTGTGTGTGTGTGTGTCTGTGTCAGTCACTGACTCATACTGAGATAAATCATCCAAGGAGAGACGAGGATAGCATAATGATTAAGCAGCCTAGCTAGCATGCTAGTAGCCTAAAAAGTCTGTGGGCTTGATTCCCTGCTGCCACCTTTACTGCCTTGATCCTGCCTTGAAGAAATAATTGAATGCAAGCCACTTTGGATTAAACTGGCGGCTAAATAAATAAAATGATGAAGCAACACAAAAAATAAAAAGAAGAGGAGCTACTTACAAAATCACTGGCATTCACCGAGGCCCCATTTTCACACAGCAGTTTGACACTGGAGGCACAGCCAGCCATGACTGTGGAGAGCAAGAGGGCTGTCAGACCACTGCTACAGCTCCAGATTTAAAGGAGAAGTCTGGCAGAAATTAACCTATAGCCCTGTTGACTCAGGTCATCCAACTGTTGTTGGTAAGAAGGTGAACAAGAAAATCTGGTGCAACACAGACAGAGCTGCTGTTTCACTTCTCAGTCTATGATGGACCAAATCATTCTTCGTATCAATGGCACTTGGTGACCTCGAACCACAGGGCAATGGGTTGGTTTACAGCAGACTTTTTCTTTAATAACACCATTACAATGGCTGCCTCTGGCGTCTCTGGTCTAGCAGGTCAATAACAACTTAATTAGAGGTTTGTATGCTGCCTTGATGGCACTGGGAAAACTATTCCGCTAATATTATTTACAAATACTCAATTAGCAGAACTGGCTTATATTCCTACGCCAGTGGTCAGCAGAAAATAAACAAGGATTTTCACACACCGCATGCCAATGCTGGCAGTTAATCATGCCGCCTGGGTCTTTCCCCTTCACCTCATGTTCAAAACATTCAAGTCATTCACATCATCCATTGCACTCTGCACAGAACGCCATTCTACTTGATTCACTGTACTATGCCTTGTACATTCCTTCCATTTACTACACTGTGCACACAGCACTGCTCATCTCCTTATGGGTGGATGTTACAAACATAGGACCAGTCTTAGCTGAAAACACTGGACGCCCCAGAGAATAGTATCTTCTTACCGGCATCATGTAAGGCAGTTCTCCCCTGTAGGTCTACGTTCCCCACGGGACAGTTGTGCTGCAAGACACAACAGAAGTAATGAGACAAATTCACTTTAAACAGCATCATAGGCTCACAGCATCATAGGTCCAACAACAACACTCCCACACACAGACACAGAAATCAGTCTGACTTAAGCTAGTCTGGATGTCTGTTGGGCTTTCTGCTTCCAAACTCTTGATTCAATGCGCATCCCCATATAGAGGCGGCAATATTTTGACTCTGGTAAAATGGCCACATCCAAAACAAATAAAACTCTAACTTCTGCCCTTTTGAATCTGGTGAAAGTAAAGCACAACAAAACACTTCAATTCAGGCCCACAGAGATCTTAAAAGCCAAACTGAACAAGTCTGTTATGAAACTGACAGCTATTAACTTCAACTGATTTTAAATATTTTCTGTTGTCTCTTGCTTGTTTAGTTTTCTGTTGCTGTACAGATCCAGT
>JAVQKI010064133.1:0-15002 GCA_036025975.1 Nematalosa erebi
GTAAGCCTAACAATAGGCTGTGTCCATTATAATCACTGTATTACTGTTCATGTAGAGTACAGGGCTTCTTTTTTTCACAAAAGCTATTCAACCGAAGACAAAACCATTGGATATGTATAATTTTTCAAACCAACAAGCATCCAGCGTGCTTAATTGCCCTATGTTTGCAATGTTTGCACTGACAATCTATACAACCTATCTGCATACAGGAAGTTGGTGACTGATAAACTAGCCCAGGAAATCTGCAAGCTGCAGCTGAGTATGGCCACCAGGTCAATTTGCACTTTATTTTGTTTGCCTGAGAGAGGGAACCAATCAAAGACAGGCTTTTACCCATGACGCCATTGAAGCTGGCTTAATACTCAGAAACAAAATCAAGAAACAGAGGGATTTTGATCTAAATTTGTTGATCCCGCATCAGAGAAATAGTAGATGAAAGCTAGGTATCCAGACCTAGCTCAGTCTCAGATTGAGGTAATCAGTCGTGAAAGCCAGGCTACTGATAAACACCACTGTGGGAAAAAGTGGTGACATTGCATTGAAGGGAGTCAAAATGATCCAACTGTAACAAACATGAGAATGCATTTTGCAGGCATATGCATCTGGTACATATGTCAATACCGGGTTCTAGATCATCAATCGATCTTAAAAGAAGCGTTACTCTGCTAAAGTACACACACACTCACACACATACATACACAAACACTCACACACACAAACACATACACACACACACATACACACACTCACACTCACACACACAAACACAAACATACACATACATACACACACACACACACAGACAGGGAGATACTGCTGCTGGTGTAACTACAGATAATATGTCACGAAAAAAAAAAAAAAAAAGTATCACAATATTTTGAGGTCTTGATTTTTTTTGTCTCACCCTTTGTACTAAGACTGTGTTGCACATAAACTCTAATGGGAGAGAGCAGCAGGTCTTCCTTTATTTTTAAGAGCTCTCTTTTACTGCCACATTATTCTGGAAGCAGCCTGCTTCAGGGGAAGCAACGGCGCTCTGATGAATAATGTTGCAGTACTGTGGAGCTCAGCAGACCTCTGCCTTTGGACAGAACTACTGGGTGACTGACTGCATTTAAAGGCTACCACATGACCTTAATAAAAGTCAAACCTACAGTTTCTACATATGTTCCCTCCAAGGCGGCGCTGCCTGGAGTGAGGACACATATTTTGCACGTTCTCTGGTCAGGGTTAAAGATACACCAGGCTTGTCCCAAAACATTTTCCATAGGCTTTTCCAGTGTTCTTATACCCTATAGGAAAATAAGGCAGGAGTTGCCCAGCGAAAGCAGTTTTGTGCTAAGACTGAAGGAAGCACACTATGTTCTTATTACCAAGCAGAGGGCTGAGGGAGAACTAACTGGACAAAATGGCTGAGTGGATTAGGGAGAAGTGTGGTGCCGAATTCTGGAATGCATCACAGACTGAGCTCTGTGTATTAGTCTTTCAAGGCGGCTTGCGGAGCAACTGTATCCAGTCAGCAACACAGACTACTTTATGGTTTAGTTTAGTATCGAAATCATAAAGCATGTTATAAATCAGTTATTGAACTAATTGTGTCACATAAAAAGCGTTACTGGTGACTGAGGGTAAATACTGATGGCTAAATATGCTGTCTACGCATACAATACAAGACACAGTGTCTCACTTCTTAAGGCTTGACATCTTAAGATGTCGCTAGGCAGGAAAAAATAAATTCAATTTACAGTGAGTACTTATAGCTTCCAGCCAGTGAGGCCAGCTTTCACTGCAGCTTCTGAATAAGATTTCTAGATTAATTAAGGTTTAATAGCCTGGATGTTGAAATGATTTATCCGCTTTAGGAGGCACTAAGAAATATTACAGGCAAGGAGGGGTGGGGGTGAAGGAGGGGAATGTTTAGTCAGATTAACTGAAGACATTTTTTCAATGTCTTCCTTGTAGTCTCCACCACCAGGGGCAGGGGTTAAGCCAGCCTCGTGCCTGGCAACTCCACTGAAGGGCCACGTTTCAGGCGCTATTTGTCTCTTTTCTGCTGTCGGAACAAAAGACAGAGCCCTGTTTGTTCATGGTGAGCTCAGGCGGGAAAATGCAGCCTCAGTTAAATATTCTATATGATTAATGAGCAATGGTCCAGGCTTCTGAAAGGAAAACAGAGTCCTTGGACTGCCTAACAATCCCACCCGAGGTTCTCCTCCAGCCAGCCAGAATCACATTGGACTGACATATCACACTGGAAAAAAAATAGCTGTCAGAGGACACAAAGAGCTCCAACAGCAGGCTAATTGAAAAATGGGTAAATGATTGAGTGTGGCACCTCTGTATGTTATCTTACCTGATGCTAGCTAGTCTGTTAGCTGATCAGGGTTGATATCACTGTGTCGACAACACAACCCACAAGGAGGAAATGGGCAGTAGGGAGGACCTAGGCCTATATATCCAGTTTATAATTAGCAGATTAATCTGAGAATTAAAATTGAGCGTACGTAGCGTGGGGATGTGATCTGATTAAGGAACTCCAAGAATATGAGACACTTCACAGGAAGCGAGAGAAAAAAAAAGGAAGAGGAAGAGGAGAGCCTGACCTTTCCTCAGGCTAAGCTCAGTGCACTCCAACTCTGGAGGACCAGAGCTTGTGCTAAGGGCAGTCAGCGGACTCCGTCACGTTTTCGACTGTGCACCCACCCACACGCACATGCAAGGAAAAGACAGAGGTAATTGTTGTTGTGCTGATTTGCCACGGCAATGGGATTGATCTAAATCAAGCATATATTTGCTTCCCCTTTCTTGCTCTTTAAAACAGGCTAACCACTGATTGCTATGATTAGCTTAAAGCATGCTACAGTAGGTCTCAAGAGCAGCAACTTACAGTAGCCTAATGGTGTGGTTAAGAGCACCAACTAATCAATGTAAAAACAACAACAAAGCAATTACAAGCCATAACAACACTGTCCATACTTCCCTTCACATTCATAAAAAGATATTTGCTAATCTCATTACGATAACGTCTGCGGGGCATTGAATTAATAGCTTTAATAGTTGTGGCAAATGTCTGAAATCAGAAACACAGCTTTAGCCTGATGCTCTGGGCTTTTTGTAATTCACCACTTCACCAAATGTGGTGCAACCAAACAGACAGCAATTACTAACTCCCTCTTTCACCTTGAAACAAGCTGAACAGAGCATTCAAGACCATTCCACACCTGGCAAATGGTCTGCATGTCTGGAAAAATGCCTGAGTGTGTTTAGGGGTGTATATGTGTGTGTGTGTCTGCATTTCTGAATGTGTGTATGTGTGTCTGCAATTTCTAAATGTGTTTTATCTCTGTGTGTGTGAGAGAGAGAGAGAGAGAGAAAGACAGAGAAAGAAATAAAAGCACACCAGGCAAGTGCTCAAAGCTTGAGTCTGAAAAACCAATAAAGACCTCGGCCAAAATGACTTCTGAGGAGGCGGTTGTTTGTGTCTACACCCTTCCCAGCAGGCACTTCCTGGGCCCCTACTTGTACCACTCCAGCACACAAGCTACTCATTATCCAAAATGCCTTGTAATGATTAGCCGATATGGTGACTTGCTGAAGGTATACGTTAAACAAATCAATAAAGGTACATTAATGCCAAGGGAAGATTACATTATCTGTGCACTGTATGTGCAAAAGCACAGAGCCCTCTAGCTATTGCAGATAGGAAGAGAGAGAGAGAGAGCTAATGGATAAGGGGTTATGGTCAAAGGAATTATGAAATCAATTTCACCGGAACACATTTGTTTAATGTCAAACTGCACTCAGCATGGAGGCAGAGAGTGGTAGGTGGAGGCGAGGTAAAAGGCTGGCGATAAACTTACTGTCATGGGAGAAGTGCTGAACCGTATCTTTCTCCCCTGTGGCACATCCTCCTTCTGCTCCTCAGGTAAGCCTGGAATTTCCGTGACCTCTGATCCTGGGTCGTAGGTGATATCATCATCGTCGTCAGTGCAACTCTCGCCCCAGCCCTGGTAGCAGGCGTCTCCGTCTGCATTGAAAATCACCCTCTCATTCCCACAGTATTCCTCATCAGGCTCTTCTTCCAGATCCTCTGCTGAAATCCGAGATGCCTTCTTTTCATCCTCATGGTTCTCTATGGCATCATCCTGCTTCACATCGGCACTGTCAGGAGTTTCCTGGAGAGCCTTGCCAACATCGGCCTCACTCGGCTGAAAGGAATCCACGTTGACAGCCTGTGCGCTGGGGGTCTGACCATCCTGTTTGTCCTCTGATACTCCGTCCACCTCCTCGGAGCTTGGCAGGGCCTTCTGGCCCTCCTCTTCATCCTTGACTGCTTTCTCGATCTTCTGCCCGAGCTTGTTCTCCCTCTCCTGCTTCCTCTGCTCTGCTGTCTCTGCTAACGGGCTTGGACTGAGCAGATCCTCGGAGGACGATGACACTGGCAGCCTGCTGCCTCCGAATCGGGTCCTGTGGACACTGCGCACCGGTGACTGGCGCAGGCTGCTGTCGTCCTCGCTCAGGTCCCCATGATGGTGCTGGTGGTGGCCGTCCGGCGAGCAGAGCGCCCGGCCCGCACTGTGGCTACGACGGAGCAGCGGGCCCGGCCCGTCCCGGAGGCGGTCAGCATTCTCGAACACGGCGCTCAGCTGGCTCACCGTTGGTGAGGAGGCCTCAGTCCGGGAGCAAAGGGAGTCCAGGGAGTCTGTGCTGCCCCGGTTGGAACGTGGCCCCCTCCAGTCGTCTAGGTGCTCATGGGAGCCCCGCTTGTCCCGGCTGAAAGAAGACACAGGAGACTGGGACGTGTCCCGGGAGTTCTGCTCAAACAGCTTCCTGGTCTCAGTGAACTTGGAGTTGCTTCCCGAGCGCTCTAACGTGCCATGCTGGAGCTTGATCACCGATCCATCAGCCCGATTGATGAAGTTAGTGGGCTTGGTGAGCTTCTGTGGGGACGTGTCACTTCTCCGATTTTTGGCGCCATTGGCACTCTCTGTGCCCATCTGCATGAACATGTCCTTGATCCGGCTGACATGGGCACCGTACTGCCGGCCCCGGGGCTGCCGGATCCGATCAGGGTCCTTATGCTTGGACGGGTCGTCATCCTGACGGGGCTGGTCGAAGGCCTTTTTCAGAGCCTGGAATTCTGCCCTGTAGGCATTCCTGTGAGGGGAGGCACTGCGAAGAGTAGTCCTCTCTGCCGAAGCCTCGGTCTTCAGCATGTTCGCTTCAAGGGAGGGGTCTCACTTTAGTAGTACCATTCCATATCACTGTCATTTCTGGAAGCTCTCACATTGTGGCATGAACACTGCAGTCCTATGAAAATCATTCAGAAAAACGCAAATTAAACACAAATATTCTTATTAATGTAGTAGTTATTCATGTCATCACAATCTATTTACAACTAACTTATTCACAAACAAAAATGCCTATAACCCACATTGTCCTTGAACACTATGGTTGTGGTAAAGTATGGTAGTGTGGTAAATGTGATCCATAGTCACGAAGAGGAGCACTTTGGTGATAACATTGTTTTTGAGTGATCCCATAATCATGGCATCAGATAGGTCAGCTTCTTGAATGACACAGAGAGCACATGGCACCTTGTAATCAGATTCTCTGATGTAAATAGAGGTAAGTATTTAACAACAATCTTTTTTTCTGTGGTTTAGATCCTTCCCCTATTGCCCGCCACAGCACACTGATTTGGCTGTTTGACGCTCGAATTCTCTGTGATTGTGAAAAGGGTGTGAAAATATTTTGATATAATTTATTAATGGACCACTACAACGTCCGACGGTTTTAAATTTCAACCCAGACACATCGAAGTGTGTAATATCACGTCGCAATGAGATGTTTACAGCATGCCTTTGGTAGACCTACTCACGTACTTCTGAGTTACGTACTTAATTTGCATCAACACGACATTCATAAGCAGATCGGAGTTTAATTCCACTAATAGGTAACCAACAGACAGGAACAAGCTTGGCTGAAAAACGTCCTACCTTTGCTTTAAAATCCTAACGCTTGCAGCCTATATCCAGAATTGGGAATACAATATTACCTTGTGTTTCAGTTGGAAACAAAGCCTTACTAAAGAAGACAGATATGTGACAGCCAAGCTCGCCACTCGTTCACGTACACTCGTACACAAGGATGTAAGTCACTAAAATGTCACATCGCAATAATCAGCAAATGCGGCAAATAAATTCTCGGAGCAAACCCTTGGCTTCAAGTCCTTCTCACGTTCATTAGGTTACAGCGGCAAAATTATCCGTCCACTACAGGCTTGACTCATAATGGCAAAGTCTTAACTTGAATGAAATAAGTGCAACAAAACTGCAACGCTTAACATCATGTGGCGAAGCTTATGCGCCGCACAGGAGCTGAGCTCAAGCGTCTGCATAGGACATGGCATGACAGCTCCATCCACAAATACAATAATATCACCGAGCTTTCACGGGCGACTTGGAAACTCGACTAACAAACCCAATGTGACGAGACCAGAACAGTTCAAAAAAGCAGAAGTTGTCAGTTTTGCCACGCCATGGCAGTTGCGACAATGTTCAAAACAAAAGAGTCACTTACCTTGCCTCGTTCAAAATTGATGTTTTAACCAATGCCTCATGCAAAGAAACATTGCTCTGCGGATAATTCATCGATATTATCTTCTTTCCTATTTAACTACATTCTTCTACAGTACATTTCTTGTGAAACTAGTCAGATGAAGCGGACCAGTGCTTCGATACTTCGCCATCCTATTGAAACAATTTGACATACAAGCCGGGGTCTACACACTGCCAGACAACGCCATTGCAGGCAATGGGTGATGCTGCTATCGCAAAAACAGGGGTGTCCACGTACTAAATTCTCAGGAATGTTTACGTTTCCGATAGATTCATGCTTTTAGTATGAGTACATACAAATTAATAAGACACAAAACATGAAATCGTTCATTTTTTAGGCCATCGAGGATAATGACCGCCATGGGTTGGCCCATGTGACAGGTGTTTAACCCCATTTCTACCGATGGTTTGCTCCGTTAATCTGCACGGAGGAGGTTGCATCGAACTGCAGTCTGGCAAAAAATAAATTAATTAATAAAAATACCAGCACATTAACTTTCCTTGCCAATTTGATATGAAAAATACAGAACACACGACAGGTTTATGAATAAGCTACGTTTACAAACTGACGCTGTGCCGCATGGAGGGATTTGGTGGACAAAAATAGGCTACTGAATAGAAGTGTGAGCCATTATAAAGTGTATTCATTGTTTACAGTTATGTAGATTGTTTATAGCCTAAACCCAAGTTGATGTGTGTGTGTGCGAGGTGAAAAATAATAATAATCATCATCATAATAATGATAACCACTATTGTGGCATGGTATTAGCAAATATCTGACCTAGGTTAAAAATCACGTCCAGTGGTATTCCTACATGATTTTAGTATAACCGGCAGGCAAAGAGCTGACTGAACATGTGATAGGGTGAAGTGGTATAAAGAAATCTTTGTGATTTTTTTTATTAGACCATCAAATAAACCAAATGTAAAGGAAGCTTTGCCGTAGATAGTGGCAAGCCTCTTGTTTTAGTAATAGATTCCCAGTTTCCCAAGAGACGTCTGAAATCTGTTATATAAGATGTGCAATTGTTTGTGCGTGTGTGTGCGTTAAATGTCCGTGCACACGCGTGCGCGCGTTCACGTACACTTCATGTGGTGGGCCTAAGTAGAAATGTGGTATCATGACAGTCGTGTAAAATATTGAACCTGAGTAGGTTTTTACGATAACCCACTGACTGAACAATCAGAAGTGGCTCTGGGAAGTTGCTAAGCAACCTAAAATAATCTGGAAAGGGAAAAGAGGGGCTTGCAGCAGGAGATCAGATGATGCCATTTTCCCTTGCAAACAAATTGATTTGAGCCAGAAAATGTGACAAGGCAAAATTCCTCTTAAGGATGTGGTCCATGGTCACAACAAACACTATATTGAATCTGGATGCAAACATATCTTGGACCAACCCGTAGCCTACCATTTTCCAGTTAAGGCTGTTTCATTGGCCATCTGTCTGTTCAGCTTCTCCACTGAGCGTTGAACATATTTTAATAAGCAGTCCTGTTTACTCCTAGACTGACTGGTAGGAAGAAGGAGGGGTTTGCGCGATCCACACCTTTTGGGTGTGGGACTGTGCATGTTTGGGTATCTGCTGCCTATCCTCAATATTTTCCAAGACGCAACGGCACAACTGGACCAATTGTTACTTTTTCTTGGAGGCTGTTGTTGATGACTTTTTCGACTTGGCTCTGTGCGTTACAAAGCTTTTCATAAGCATTGCCTGTAAAATTATGCCTAAAAATTCTAATGTTTCTGTAAGAGCCCTGCAGCAGTGTGTACATCAGCATCTGCGCCAGATGTTCCACTAATGCCTCCAGCCAACCAGAGCGCGTCCTGCCCACACATTGCGCTGGAAGAGGGCGGTGGATGGAATTCTCCAGGAGGATGTGTATCGCTGTCAAAATAATAGTGGTGCTCAACGAATAATATAGATTATTTTGTAAATATTTCCTGAGCTCACTTAACAATGGACACCATCGGCGTTATCGTATGGCTTTATGTTGGTATGTATCGATTCGGACCGTCAGCATAGATTGTTGATGCTTTCTCCTCATCGTTCTGTTCAGTTAGCTAGCTGCCATCACCGTGCCTGCTGACAGTCATCATTTAGTTTAGTAGCTCGCTAATGTTAGCTGCGAAGGAACATCAGCCAGCTACCGGACTTGACTCCGAATAATTTGCACACACATTGCATGATCTTTTTGTCTCGGAACCGAGTCGAGTTAAACAATAATGTTAGCTAAATAACAAGAACAGGGATTGTATTTTGGGAAAGCATTCGTGAATCGAATGGTCAGTGATGATTCGATGCAGTTCGGCTCATTAGCTTGCTAATTATAGCTAGCTTGCCCTCTACTTTATTATCATAGATTCCCTAAAACCGCAAGTGTGCCGTTCCTTATCGCTCCATTGATAAACCGTGATGTAACATTTGTTTCATTTTTTTCAAGCAAGGTTACATTAGGCTATTAGCAAACGCTTAATGGTAGCAGAATGTCTTTACCCGCTACATTGTTATATTTCGGTTTGCTGTGAGAAAATGGCTTGATGATGTCATTGCATTTTAAACGGAGCTACCGACGAAGTTGATGTAGGCCTAACTGTGGAAAAGAATAACTTGTTCATGTTGATTTTTTGTGTATTAACAAAAGCTTGCATGGCACTTGCGTCTGATGGCAAACATGGCGTTATGCCATGGGGCGAAAGCCAAAAGCTACCTCTACTCGAGTATAAGCAGAGGTCTTCGTTACAGACTGATGGTGAGTGGTAACAGTTTGTCTCATCTTGACCAGTCCCCCTTAAAACACTCCACCTACACTAACATGATCAGCCCATGATCAGTTGCACAAGGCATAACTTGCTGAACTAGTTCAAACTTCTATTGAAAAATTGACTTGCTTTTAAATATTTCAAAATAAGTCTACGGTTTGATGTATAGTGTGAAGTTAACAGCTAATCCCATATCATTTTAAACCCTGCCCCCTCCCCCCACACCCCCTGTAAAATCAATTGTGGTTCAACATAATACATCCTTCCTTATTCTACCCAATATTCTAAAATTTTTATTCAGACATTCTGTCATTTGCGATGATAGTCTCTATTAGCCTCAATCTTAGTCAGTCAGCTTCTTTTTACTCTCCAATCAGCTACTGGTGTTGACATCAGATATCAGAACGGATTGTTACCTGTGTGTAGAAGGGTCATGTTACATCTGATCCTAGATCCAAATTAGTTATCTGTCGTTGTCTTGGGTTGTGGCTGCTGTGGTTGAATGGTCACGGTGACCAGTCCCTACACAGCCCAGTAAGTTTCACCTCCATGGAAAGGTACTTTAGACTGAGATATAAAAGACTACCGTCTTAAAGCATTACTGTAAGCCACTATGCTTCCGAGTCATTAGAAGTATACTTCAGTCAGTTGCATCCAGGTGAAACAATTCCAGCCAGCTGATTTGATTGCTTGGCTGACATCCTTACTCTCACAGGCTATTCTCACAGGATGTCCCCCCTCGTCCCAGTGATATTTCTCACTCTCTTTGTCAGTCTCTCTCTTGCTCTCTGGGCGGTGGCCTGTCCAAGGTCTTGCCTATAAAAGCATAAACCTGGAGTTAGCCATTCCCAGTGTCTCGTCCTGAAGGGAAATCTGTCAAAAGGAAGGCGTGTGCCTTCACCGAGTCGCCAGTATTCACTTCACCGTTTGTGCGGATTGAGCATTAACCATTAATGGATGAGCTATTAGGCGAACAGCACTGGTCACCTGTAGGTTGAAGTTGTCTGCCTTACTGTTACTGATGCCTTTTTCTTGTTGTACAGAGAAGAGAAGAATGTATACAGCTATACTTTGGTGCTCTCAAAGGCCTCTTTGTGTGGAACAGGTTGTACAGAAATGTTACTTTGTCTTTTTGTGGCACCCTTTCTTCTTCCCTCCTTTAGATGACCGTTTCCAGATCAAAAAAGAAGGTTCTTTAGTGATTACTGTCTGTTGAACTGATAGCAAAATGGGTGTCACAGAAAACCTATATGGGGCTGTAGGAGGACAGACTTTTATAGACAGATCTCTTGTGTCAAGAGAGTTTGATTATTAGGACCATAGCTGTTCCCTACAGGTTTCTGGTTTAACACTTCATATGTTATCTTCATGTAGTGGAAGTAGTTTTGGAACGAAAACGATTGTTAAAGCATTGTTTTTGTTTATATTGCTGAAATGGTCTAATAACTGCATCCTCTCTTGAAGAGTGAGATCTAGTTTTTAGTTTCCCTGGGGCACCAAGGGGCTGGCTGGGGGTGACAGCAACCTCAGAAACACCATCTGCCCTGCCCAGGCCTCACAGGACACATCTGTCCATCACCACCCCCATTCCATCGGCCTGGATCAATAGCCAGCCTGGCCTAGGATTATTCACCATATGATTAACCTGGTCTGCACACATGGGTCTGTCTTAGTTTTTGTTGTTATTGTGACTTTGTGCATATAGGGCAACATACCCTATACCTGATCCTTTATCCTTGATGAAGAACAACATACATGTTTTGATTTTATGCTTTTATGATGTGCACTTTGCTTATTGTGACATACTGACTTATAATTGGAACATCTTGAGAATTCCTGTATAGTCTCCTGCATGTATGCAGGGAGCATAAAAGTGGAGCGAGAGGCACGAACGTTCTTTAAGTTTTGTGTTCTTTTTTCGCAAGGGGGAGGGGGAAAAATCCAGCTTTATGCAGACCAGAGTCGCACCCTCCCGCGCTGATACAGAAGGTCATTGAAAAGTTTATATCGTGACATTATGTGACACTCCCATTTATGCTGACTGGAACAATTCACATTTGCTCCCATTATAACATATTGTGTTGCTGTATCTTGGTCAGTATTCAGTGATCTTTAATGTACATTGTAAAGGCTGTACGTATGTTTAGAATTGAAAGCAGGACACCATTTTCTCTTTTCATCTTGGTTTATGGTCAAATGAACTTTCATCTTGGCTATTTAGGCAGTGTTCCCAAACAGTCTTCAGACTGATAAGGTTTTACTGCTAAGTGTTTCCCTTACCTTGGCACAGTGATCATTTTAAACATTATGACTGTGGTACAAATGAGGATAAAATGTCAGTTGTCATTACAGTACTATGCAGTGGTTTGTACACAAAGGTGCAGTCAGTGATTCTGTGTTATTGTTTGAGGGCAGGCTGATAATTGTTTGTTCGCAGCAAAGATTCTAGAGCGGAGCACTCGAGAATCTTTTGTTTGCAGCTACAGCGTAGCCTGGGCCCGCCCATACTTCCTGTGACGCTACAATAAATTTCGCAAGCAAGTCAGTATGGCCAACCTCCCGTTTTAGTGAATTTACTGTCCCGAAAAATCGGACACCAATGAGAAATGAGCTTTCCCTCCCAGCACGAATGAGGCATCTGATAGATGCAGGTTAAGCCCGCCTCTCAGGAGGCGGGTAGTACGGTAGGTTGGCCATACTAAGTTCGTATGAGAGTATAGTCGCGAAAGCCAGGCTAGCTACAGCGAAGTGTCATTTAGAATGTGTCAATTTGTTCTGTGATAAGGCTTCCGCACACCGGTTCTGAAAGTGCGGAGCACTTTCAAAATTGTCAATTTCGTTTGCTTCTGCACACCGGTGACGCACTGCCGGCAGCGAACATAGCATAGTAGCCAGTGGATTTGCCAATCAGTTTTATCGAACAGCTCCGACAAAAAAAACTTGAATCATAATCAACAGGCGGTGGTGGTGGCAGAGTTCTGTGCTGGTGTGCGAGGTTGCATTGAAAACAATGGAATAGAATGTTAGAGTGCAGGGATCTGCACTTTGTCGGAGCCGGTGTGCAGAGGCCTTTATTGTTTGGGGGGCAAGCCGTCCCAACTGGTTTCAGTTTTTCAAGCCTGTTGTATCATAAAAAGACGGCGTTATTTTTGTACAGTGACCGAAGAAAATTAAGAGCTAAGAGCATGAGGAGATATTATCTTTATGTCATGAAAAGTGTTGCGTGTTGACAAATCATGCAAAATCACTGACTGCACTTTTAAAGATGGACTATCTGTTCGAGCTTCCCCTGGATATCCTATCGGAGATTATGGTTATACACAGAACTACAGACCTGTCTATATTTTACCAAAAAAAACTTCCCATTGATTCGCAAATGAGGAATGAGTAGGGTGGTGTCTGCTTTTCTTATGCTATCTAATCCAGCCCCCAGAACTAATCTCTGTGGTGTGTTTAAATGCTTGTGTGTGGGATGCAGCTTCACACTCTTCCCCTCTGAACAACCTGGTGTCTGTGTGTATATATATGTATGTGTGAAAGTGTATATATTTGCGTGTGTGTGTATGTGGTGGCTTGGGTGGGATGTTGGGAAACAGCTTCCCCACAGCAGGCTGCTCAAGCATGGAGCTGTAATGAGGCTGAAGCTGCATGCCTGGCTGGAGGCAGTGGGGGTTTCTCAGCAGCCGCAACAGCAGGGCCACAGCCCTGATCCTCCCAACACACACACACACACACAAAAGGATAGTAGTATACAGAATGTTCATGTGGGCATTGAACATGATAGGGAGAGAGCAAGTTTGAAATTCAGGAATGCTTCCCCTTGGAAGTATTAGATATTTAATGAGGAGTGTGAGAGTGTGTGTCAGTGTGTGTGTGTGTGTTCTGAAAGGAGCTCATCTAAAAGAAAGTGAGTGTAATGGAGGGCATGGTGCCTGTCTGAGGTGGGGCTGAGAAGTTGGCTATGGTGTGTCTGTGTGTGTGTGTGTGTGTGTGTGTGTGCCTGAAAGTGCGCATGTGCCCGTCTGGAGAGTGTGACTCACTGCCTGGCCGATTACTGCCTTTTGCTACTCCCTGCAAGCCAGTGACCTGAAAGACACATCTCCAGCACATGCACACACCCACACACTTACACACACTGCTTCATATGCTTCAGTAGAAAAGCATATTACACCACTGACTCTCTGAATAGTGGAGATTTGATATTTACCAAAATGTTATTAATATTGTAACCATTCAGTCACAGTATTGTACAGTGACATTCTTTTTTTTTGTATTAAATTCGCTATTGCAAGTATTTGTAGTCTTATGATCAAAGTATGACATTACTATTACTATTGTCATTGGCTATTGTCTGTGCAACAACAGCAACAGCAATGGCATTCACATAGGACCTCATCTAAGCACCAGTAGTGTGGAGTGATATGCCTGCAATAGCAGTATTTAACGCCCTTCTCCACTCTCTCATTCTCTCTTTCTCTCTGCACTAGTGGTCACCATCCTGTCCAGGTCACATGGTGACCGCAACGTCTATCCCTCGGCTGGCGTGCTCTTTGTGCACGTACTGGAGAGGGAGTACTTTAAGGGGGAATTTGCCCCGTACATAAAAGCAGGTAAGGGTGCCTTACATTTAGCTTTCTAGATAGATCGCTATAGATAAATACTTATTATCCCGTAAGAAATGCTGGCATCCACAGCATACTGAAGCATACACATGACACTCATATATTATAAAAATCCAAAAAATCTATTATGTGTGCCATTTAGGGTACTAAGTTAATTGGTGTGGAAGTAGTGTGGAATGTGTAGGCTATGGTAACCCTATTGCAAAGTGTCAGTGTCAGTTTAGTACATTTCCAATGTAGATTCTGTTCCAGGCGAGTGTCAGTCCAGGTACATTTCAATGCATTTCTAGGCTAGTTCCTCAGATCCCTTTCCCTATACTTTCCAAGAATCCCATGTTATCCAGTCATGTCGGCTCTGGGAAAATCTTGCCTTTTGTTGTTTATGATGTAGAAGTTGCTGTCTCTTATGTGCCTTTGCTAGGTATGAATACCAGAGGCAACACCGCTTACAGTTTTGAAACTAGAAGGACTAGCACTGCAATTCTAATTACTGTCTGATGATGATCTGAAGATGTTTACAAAATGTTCTCACAAACATAACAAGTTCAGTAAGATTAGAATATCATAGGCTATGAAACCTATGGTTGTGAAGGTTACACAGTTCTAGTTAGAAGGAAGGCTCAGATGTCAGTGACATGCATCACATGCCCAATCCTGTTGTTAAACCGTATACATGACCCACTGCCCTCTGTCTGCAGGTGACTCCAGTAATGACCCCATCACATTTAACACAAACCTGAAGGGCTATCCGGACAGGCCTGGGTGGCTACGCTACATCCAGAGAACTCCCCACAGTGATGGAGTACTTTATGGCTCTCCGACGGCTGAGCACGTTGGCAAACCCACTATCATCGAGGTGTGTGTGTGTGTGTGTGTGTGTGTGTGTGTGTAATGTGTCACCACATCCATACATCCACACATGGCTGTTTTCATCTTGTAGGGTATTAAAACAGAAGAGTTTGTCTGTGTGTGTGTGTGTGTGTGTGTGTGTGTGTGTGT
>JAVQKI010064304.1:0-10093 GCA_036025975.1 Nematalosa erebi
TCTCCTTATTGTGGGCCGCAAGAAGCACTCGCACATGTGCGTCTGTTTTGTTTTCCTCGTTCGCATGTCGAAATATTTGCTCGCAAATGCGAGTGAAATGGGCGCACTGTAGAGCCCTGCTCTTACCGATCCAGCACTCTAGCCTGGCACAGGGTGAGGTCTTGACAACGTCAGGGGGGTCCACTCCCACGTTGAGGCAAAGAACCAGGGCCACACTCACCGTCTTCATCTGAAAAGGATTAAAAAAGGAAAACTTGAATTCACCTCATCCACTCTGATATACTGTATGGATGATCTGATAGTCCTAGCCTAAATGTAAAGATTTCCATATCAGATAAATCGATGTAAATGTGGAATAATGGAAAAAAAAAACATTGGTCATTATGGACCCTTTAAAACTGTGCTCGACTGATACAGCCATAGTTATTTGCATACATAAAATGCAAGGTAATCATGACTTTCAACGGGCTGAATGACAACAGTGTCTCTGACTCTCTGCCAACCTTGTCAAACCTGTGCCAGCCCTGACAGACAGATCCAATTATGAACGGAAACTCTGCCAACCCGCTGAGAGTGGGCACAGGGATATGACACCCAAATGAGGTGATTTTGTCTCTCGGTGATGTTGATACTGAGATAATGCAATTAAAAGCACCGGTTCACCAGGCTACTGTGTGAGATTTATGGCAGCGGTCTCCGACCACACAGCAATCTGGAGGACCACATGTCAGCACAAAGTATCAAAACACAGCATTCTAGGCCAGTGAGGTCAGGTACACATGGAAACAGTACCAGGAAGCCGATCAATAGTCCACACTTGCATGCACACACACACAGAGAAGATGCCCTCCAGTTGTAGTGAGGGTTGTTTGGCACTTGTCCAAAATGCCCCCGGCAGCAGCTGGAGAACTCTACACCGTCTCACAGGGGAGCCCACATTCACTTCAGCACCACAGGGCAGCAGGCAGCACGCTAGCATCTGAGATCCTGCTACACCACACCACACCCCTACAGATCACGCATCAGTGGGCCCAGCCAAAATTGGTGAAGCGTCCCCATCCTTAAACTTCAGCATGGCTGAGCACTGCACACGGACACAAGTCAATACAGAATTGCTTCGTGGGACTGACGCCTACCTTAGATTAGAATATTCATGGCCAAAACTTAATATCATTGGTCAGCCCCTGTTGGAGTTTGAATACCTTTACTTTGATCAAATGCTTATTAAGAGCTGTATGGTCCAATTATAAACTGAGACATCAAAGGCAAGTTTGAAAAGCTGAGGTTATAAATTGGTCTGACAGGATGTGAATGTAAAACAACTTTTCTGCTCAACTGACAGTCAAGAGGCTTCTTCTAAAAGACACCACATGAACCAATTTGGTGAAGTTCTGACAAAATTGCAGTGACTCCTTTCTACCTTGACATCATTCAATATCCAAGCTGGTATTGGCTTTCTGTCCTTTGTTAGACCCACAGCAAATCAGTCAGAGGGCCAAACAAACCAGTGCTGAACTAAGATGGTAATGGATTGATTGTGGGCACGCGCAGAGAGTCCTGCAAACAAAAAAAAAAGAAACAAAGGGGACCGATTCTTTTCCAGAAGTCTCCACAAAAGATCACAAGGGAGCAGACACAAGCACGGGCCACCAAGACTGAGTCAGGCAAAAAAGAACACTGCAATCGCTCAATCAAAGGAGAGCGCCGGGGCGGACGGCAAAAATAGCTTATCAGCGCAGGAGGGCGACGTGATGGACGGCCCCGCGGGATCTTGCCTCGCTGACAGGCATTCTGAGGAAGATGTCCAGGACCAGGGGAGGTCCCACTTGGCTGACTACTGATAAAGGGGCTACTCTAGGCTGCTAGCGGAGAAAAAAAGAAACTCAATAAACCTGCCCCACACGCACACACACCACACACACCCATCCCCACCCCACCAACACACACCAGCCCCTTCACGGCCTGCTGGTCAGCGCGGCTGGTGGAGCGGAAGAGGGGTCATAGGCCTAGTCGACAGAGTTTATCAAAAGTGGGGATTGCTGGGCCCAACCAGCCTCACGGGCACAAAACTGTGTGATGGACCAGTGATTGATAAGCCTCCTGAAGGCAGGACAAAAGTTATGAGAAACATCAAAACATGAAGGACTTTCACTTCATGAAAAGTGCTGTGGTCATGGTATGAGAGTGTCAATAATGTCCAAACACACACACACACACACACACACCGTCTCGCTCAATCTCTCTCTCACTCTCCCTCACACACTCAGACGCAAACCCACCTAGAAGCCCTTAAAACCCATAACAAGGCCAACGTCCATTGCCAAGTCCAGGCACCAAACCGATGGGGAGTCGGTTAGTGCCCCATCAGCATTGCTCTTCGGAGTAACCTTCAGCTCTGGACTTAAAACATCTTGCCAGTGCGGACTGCTGCAAAGCTGGCTTTCTTCTCAAATCCCGTCTGATCAATGCTCTCTGCGTAAGCATCTGCCAACCGAGCACAGGAGAAACAACTTATTGATATGATCATATCACAGAGTCAATTAAAACAGGGCCTGATGAGGAGATGAGCCTAGAGATCTTCCGTGTGAAACATCAACATGGCTCTCTGAGCAGGCTCACTCATATTGTTATATCATAGAACTCCTTTGATTAAAACGGGGGCTGGGTGAGGAGTGAGGTCTGCAGAGGTTGCATGTGAGACATTAACACAGTTCTTTGAGCTGGGCATCTCTCATCATGCTGCTGCAAGGACATGCAGTATTGTGTAACTAACTACTGTACAATGGCGCAAAACCAGGTTTTGGTGTGGCAGCAGCTTGTCAGGTGAGACATGGCCCCCTCTTGGACCAACCCAATCCCATGACATCACCACGATTACCATTCTGACCACAGAAGCTGCTGCTCTCACAATCAGGCCAGCAACATCATCAGCACCGTTTAACACAGTCACAGGGGCCGAAGGGTCATGGGCGACGGCTGTGCTGATGAGATCCGGCAGGAGGAAGGAAAGAAGCTCTCGGAGTGTCCGAGTGTCGGAGTAATCAATAGACACCCAGTCGGGAGGTGACAAGCGTGACGGTGGGCCGTAGATTGGCCATTAAAAAAGTATTTAGTCCCGTCCTCACTCCTGAGCTTTGGAGACGTTTAAAGCTGAATCAACAGCCTAGAACAGCGGGGGGAATACAGGACAGCGGCTCAACAAAACCACAGCAGCCGCAGGGGGACTTCCAGGAGGAGAGGAAGAAGGGGGGAAAACACAGGGTTCTGTGAAAAAGGAGGGTGTAGGTATAGAAAAAAGATCATCGCCCTCCTTCGACAACAGTTTCTAAAAAACACTGCTTTTCCATCCCCGCTCGTGGAACGTCACTGATGTAAGAGCTTATTTTGCTTCCAAGAACTCTCCTTCTTTTTCAAACAAAAAATACTACCTTTGAAGAATTGTGCAGAAACAGGTCTTGTGTGATCACAGTCATATAATGTTCTCTACAAAGAGTGGTGCATGATGTGCATGAACTGCTAGGCCTACTCGTCCTTTCTGCCAAAGAAAGGGAGCGCTAATTAAGCTCTCCAGTCTATACTGGGGTGGAAACAGGTCATGAAAACACACCGGATAATCAGTGACCGTGTTCCTTCTCTGCACTGACAAACTAGCCTACATATTAGTCACCCTGCCAGAGCCCTTTGCTTGAGGAAGCCAAGAGATTGGAGAAGAGAGCAGTGCAGAGCAGCCTTCTAGTAATTATCCTGACAATTAATGGGAGTTCCACCCCGCAGCTCTGACAAAGGTCAGCGAAGCAGCAGGATACAGTCAGACCTCAGAAGCAAACTGAGTAGCAGGGACAAGCTAGAGAGAGAAAGACAGAGAGAGAGAGAGCTAGAGAAAACAAAAGAAGAAGTGGAGTAAAAAGGAGAGTGAAGAGAAGAAAACTGTTCTCTTCTCTTTCAGACTTCACCACCATTTACAAGGTGATGGAACAGACAAGGGAGCCAATGCAGCGCTGTGCTCGCTCACGTCAAACTAGCTCATCATTTATTTAAACACAGACATGACATGACCTTCTCAAAGAAGACAAACAAGAGACAAGACAAATGAGGACTGACAGCTGTGTACACAATAGGATACACAGAATGACAGACATGCGGTCAGAAGTAATGTCTGCAAGAATATATATTGGGTGGAATTCAAAAGTGTACAGCACTGTACAGCCTGTAAGCAAACACACTAAGAAATGTAAATTCATAGAAGCAATAGGTAGAGTCAGTAGCGACGCACATACACCGACTGATATGAGAACAGAAGGGCCAGAAAAAAGGAGGGTTTGTTTCTAGAGTTTTCTACAGCGGAGTTCTGGTGGGTTAGAAAATGCCCTTTTCTTAAAGCTGAGGCTTTGCCTGAAATGAGGTTTGAGACTCTGAGATTCTGAGGCATTTCAAGAGCTCTGAACCTGACATGAGTGCGCAGAGCTGCTCCTGCACAGCACAGTAAAAATGTCAGAGGAACATGTTGAATTTCAGGACCTTTCACCAAAAACATGTCAGAGACATGTGCCAGTACAGAACTGACTTCCACAATACAGAGCCTAGTGGCTAAGACAAGAAGCACTGATAATATCAACAATGTTTTAAATCTAAGGGTGGATATTAATGGGATTTTATCAATATCGATGCCATTGTTGATTCTGTTTATCGGTCCAATTCTTCATCAATTCTCTTGTCAATTCTTTACTTCCTTTCTGTGGAATATAGGTGGTTCTACACTGGCTTTCAGGGACAACACAATGGTTTTCAATGATCAGTGCAAACTGTTTTAAGGTTTAATGTTGTGTACCAGACACCTGGTAAGTTCTATAAGGTAAGTTAGTCAGTCCTACTCTCATCAGTATGGTCCGCAAAGAGGTGGTGTATATTTCACGTTTGCCTCCAGACAGAGCCATTTGCCATGGCTTGAAAAATATTCTGGCATTGATGAAAGAATTGATAATGGATGTTCGATTCTCGGTTCTACTCGATTCCACATTCCATGGGGAAAAAGGATACCGTTCGGGGCATCAACAAGATAACACAGCAGATGGTTAACCAACAGCCTGAAATACCTCCACACTCGTTCACTGTCAATAAAAACTACACTGAGTGTGTCTGTGTGGTATTGAGTGTGTCTGTGTGGTATTCAAACCCCATATGTCTCAAATAACTGACAGTCTCTACACATTTGCTACTAGGAAGCTACACCGGACTACACAAATCCTTCGTTCCAGCTCTCTTTGATAGCGCCTCACCAAAGCAACAGATGCTACCTGTTATTAGATTTACAATTGATAATCCTATGTTTTCTCATAACAATCACAGAGTTAACTTTAGTTAACATACCGATTATAGAAGAGTTTGACTACTATAGTATGTCAATTAGTGTGAACAGGCTGTTTAAGGGACTGCTGACTGTAGTGAGAAGCAAAGATTCTAGATTCTAGAGCGGAGTTAGTTACATGAAAAAGAGGTAAATAAGTAAGAAGTTATTCAGCAACAATGGATACCTGTCTCAAGTCAAGCCTGACTTGCCACTCTGCCAACTGACATTCTGTAGTTCGCTTGATTTTCTGCTTTAGCTTTTTGGTAGCAACATGGTGATTTTGACTACACAAACTTCACATTTTCATATGTATTTTTAACTCAGCCAACCGAATGCCGAGGTCATCTACTCATGTTCTGTGGCTCACCCCTTATTTGCCCTGGGTTGGCAAAAAAGCATTGATTTTGCCAAAGGGATTTTCATCTTAGGAACCAGGAGGCATTAAATACTAACACGGAAAACTACAGGCTTCCAGGTTTCTTGCCAACTCTATTAAGCCCTGGAAGTTTTATGAAAATTAAACATATTCAATATTCTGATCCCTCAAGCATTCCTGACATTAATGGAGCACAGAAGAGGGGCGTTGAGATTAATTTGGTGAATTCTCATGTGGGCAGGCTGAACAGCACAGCCAGTTGTCTGTATAGAGACTAATGCACGTGTAAATGAGCAGAACGCTAACAGGGAGAGGTGGCCATCACGAGTAATGCCATAATTAATGACACAACACCATTACTCCTTCCCACTGAACATCAAACACTGGCAATTAATGACACATTAAAAAAACATTTGCATGACAATAATCAAGATGAATGCAGGTTATTGTCGTGCATCACCGACGCCAGGGTGACATTTGAGTTCTGACAGCCGCCAGGTGGGAAGTCCATTTAGTCTCCTGGCCATTCTCCGGCTCAATGGCGGAGCCCATTTGTCGTCTCCGTTGTCTAACCTAATCTGTTCCAACATAAAGTGTCTCATGTTTTGCGACAGCAAGTGTCCTCTATCCTCCCCTGCATGCCATATTTGTAACACCAGTACAAGGCACTGCACTGAATTCGCCCTGATTGACAAGAGGTTGGCTAGACGTTTAAAGACTGAAGGTAATGAAGAGAGTTGAGGTGCATAACCTTCTACAGAAGGAGCTACAGCATGATGCGGTGACTGTGAGAGGCAACTGGCTGATCCATTTATTTTTTTATGGACAAAATACCTCAACGCAAAGGGGAAATGTAGCACATTTAACAATCATACTTGCTCTTATTCCAGGGTTTCATATATATTTATATAAATACATTTTTTAAATAGATTCATTTAAAGTTTTTAAAAACTTCACACGCCACTGCACCATCCTATCATTCATACTGCCCACTGGGAATTAAAATTAATTGCTGACATAATTCATTCCTCAGCAATGCTTTGGAGTCCGCAGAGAGGAGAGATCCGCTCAGCTAAAATGTACTAGGGTAGACACAGGAGGTGAAATGCATATATAAATAGGGTAAAGAATGAGAAAAAGACTGGGCGGTGTCGTGCCAAGATCAACCCTAACACCCCCCAACCCTGAGTCAAACACAACCTGTCACCGCCCACAAAAACAGCCTCTTTATCAAGAGGGCGGTCCTGACTATTTATTTTACTGTAAACATTAATCTGTGAGAAGTCCTAAACAAAATTCTATTTTAATAAAGGTCTCTTGGTCTCATGGATTTCCAATAACCCCATAAATCCAGCGGCTGCTGGACTCAGGGCTGAGAGGGGTCAGGCCAGCGGGGAATCACACCGAGAGCCAGTACTCCCAATACCCTCCTCACACAGAGATGAGACCACACACTGACGCAGTGCTACTGGGGAACACCGCAGACCAGAGGATAAAAACTGGAGGGTGGGGTGGGGGGGTGTGGGCTCATCCTCTTGCCTGCTCATGTTTCAGTTAGCAATTTCAAAGGAAATAGAGGGAGAGAAAGGGCGACTGAAAGGAAGACTCGGTTAGTTTGATTTCTGTCCACTGCTATTCAAACGAGGAGTGCTTTACTGGAGGGGCATAGTGAAACTACAAGCTTCACTAGCATAATTTACATCATGCACAAAAGTTTGAAAAAGCATCAAGGACTTTTTAGCTTTTTCCCCCCGCTATGGATTAAGAAACTATACAGGATATTTTACATTCCCTCCAACTAGTGGCAGAGGTAGGCTAATTGTGTCTTGCTGAACTCCTGTGTGTGTGTGTGTGTGTGTGTGTGTGTGTATTCAGTCATTAAACATCTGCGAGACTCCAGAGGGTCGTGAAACACTCCGGCCCTTCCCTCTCCCCCGACCTCTGGGCCTGCGGATCAATGGTCAGTGATTATTCCATTTGTTTGCAAGGCCTATAAATTAAAGCTATTAAAACAGGGAGCCATTGATTACTGGCTACACCAGGAATGGAGTTGTCAACCACTCCCACTTGGCGTACACACACACACACACACACACACACACACATACAGCACTTTAGCCCTAATCCTTCAAGGGTACTAATCATCGCCATCCTCAGAGACATCACAATGCTCTGTGGATCTAACATCTTTGCAATTATTTTTTTTCCAACCTTTTTAGCATTTCAAGTGTCATGCTGTGTAGTTTCAAGCGAAGCAAAACTGATTCCAGATCATCTGCGTGGAGATACCAGAGAGGATCTTAATCCCACTGCTTGCCTGCTGCTGAAGCTAATGTGGAACAGCTCAATGTGGGCCTTCCCCCTAGAGTACCTCAACTTGGTTGCCATGACAATAGAATGATTTTCAAGAAGAGATGTGTATACATAATATTGTTTTAAATGGTAATTGCTTCTTGCCCTGGGAGAATAATAATGCTAAACAATCTGTTTTGCCGCCAGTATATGTATGTCTACCAACATACACAAACATGTGAAAATTAAAATACCCACAGAAAACAGACAAGCATTCATCTGCAAAGAACAGGGCATACATTAAAAAAAACAGTGGGTACATTTTAATAATGACTGTAAAACAAGATGTCTTCTTTCAGGGAAAAAAAAAAAACGTATGTAGGGAAAGAAAGCGGAGCGTGTGGTGTAGAAGCCACGGGGTGCGCTAGGGCTGAGAGAGCCAGGAGAACTCAGCCAATTACTGCCCTTGATATTTCTCTGCGTTTTGGAGGATGTAGACATCACACACAAGAGCTTGTGTGGTGGAGAGGGGGAGTAGTGGTCCCATGGGCAAGAAAAACAGAGGCAGAGAAGAAGAGCAGAAAGAGAGAGAGAGAGCGAGAGAGAGAGAGAGAAAAACCCCTTGTTCCACTGAAGACGAATGCTAAACAGAAAGCTCCAGCTCGTCTGAAGAATGCATGGCAAAGTGAAGCCAAAAGGGAAAGCACATTTAAGGCAGTTGGAGCCATGGATTCCACGCCTGGCTTAGCCTACTCTGCGCACACATATGGTGACACACCTGTTGTCTGTCTTCATCTCATTTTCTATTCTCTAACATCTTCATTCATTTACTCTCAAATAAACCTAACTAGTTTGACTACCTCCCTCAGATTCCTGGTCGCCGGCTCAAGGTGCCACAAACATTAACCGCTCTCGGGTGTCGCAGAGGAGCCGAGAGCACTTGCTTCCTGCTCATCTATTTTCCTTAGCAGGCTCATTAATATTTGAGCGTACACTGATGGTGAATTATTGGCAGACTGTATGGCTTTAATGCACAGGAGTATTTCTAAACCGCCACGCTGGCTGGACAGCAAACCTGTCGATATCCGCGCGCAGCAGAGCTGACACAGAGATGCTAGGCATGCTGCTACCTCCCTTGCACTTGTGGAGGATGAAACCGATCTGGGAATTGAAAAGATTAAGATACTCCTGTCAATGGAGCCTTCCACACCATAACTGACTTAATCTCATAATGAGCAAGAGATCAAGATAAAATGCATAGACATTCATTGAGACCATGTCAAGAGCATGACAAGACAATAAAACAGGTCATAATTAGTTAAGTACAACAGAATATTTTTTTTTCCATATCAGACAATAGACCTAAACCTTAGCTCTGTTGATCTGTTCAGTGGAAACATTGCCAAAGTAAGCTGGGAAAATGGTGAAACTCGACAGAAGCGGCCCATCACCTCTCTCAGGCGGTCCCGATCACTGAGCTAGAATTGGAAAGCTATGGAGCTCAGCGATTCCAAACAGTTCCTCTGGGAAAATTCCAAACCAGTTTGCTGTGCAGCGCAAGCACAGGAGGGCCGGCAGTGTGGCCCAGTGCCTGAGGCTAATGGACCTGCGATATGAGGTCACTGCTACTGCTACTGCTGCTGCCACAACACACACACACACACACACACACACAGGTGGCCCTTAATGCCTCCCTGCCTCTGAGCAACCACACTTCCTCCTCAGAGCTCAGTCAGCCTTGAAGAGTGCGGAGCAGCTGAGCCATCCTGCATCTGTACATCTCAGACCACACTAATAGACCCCAACTCAGAAACTCCGCTACTTCAGTTGACCTCATAGACTTGTGTGTGACATGTTAGAAATTAAGACATTACATTTACTTAGCACATTTAAAGGAGAAGTTCGGTGTGAAATGGACCTGGAGTGTATTGAAAGATGTTACCGAGTACAACTGTATATCAAATACCCACCTCCGTTCACCCCAAGCGCTCCGTAGTACACCGTTATTAGCCGTAGCTTCGATTAGGCTAAAATGCTAGCTGTGGGGGCATCGTGTAGCCTATGCAGCTAAATCGCTA
>JAVQKI010064494.1:0-5000 GCA_036025975.1 Nematalosa erebi
AACTATTTGTGCTTTGTTTTATGATGCCTGTAGTCTATTGTGTACATGGCATGGAATATTTTTTTGTCTTTAGGTATGTTCCATGATTGATGTTTCTACTGTTGGACTGCATTTCCATGATGATTGACTGACACAAATGCAAGACTGTACATTCCATGATACTTGACTGACACAGATGCTTGTAAGACTACATTTCCCATGATGCTTACAAACTGACACAGGTGTCATGAATGAACTGCTGTGTATTAACCCCATGCACTGGCTCATTTAGTACTATTTACTCTGCCTGAAAAAGGTCTGCTGATTGAAAGCTTGTACAGATTTAAGTAAAAACTTTTCTGCAGTGCGCAGATTTTTCTTCTGTTTTTTATAAGTTACCTACAAATCCTGCACCTTGACAGATGAGCGGTGATCTTAGACTTTATGACCATGATGGATTCACATAGATATGCATGTACTGCATATAAGCATTTATGCCCAGTAAATATGTATACATATGCACATATTATATACTGTATAAATCTTTTTGAGTAATGTTTGCACATTGCATGTGGTCTAGGTGGGCTTCCCTTTCCCAGAAATATGTACACCATCCTGTTTTTATCAGCCTCACTTTTTCAACTATCAAATCACTGGATGGAAGGTGGAGAGAGCAGCAGAATGTCAACACCATGTCTCAGGGGTGGAGGTCATGGTGTGTGTGTGTGTGTGCGTGTGTGTGTGTGTGTGTGTGTGTGTGCGTGTGCAGTGGAATAGAGCTGCGTGAATGTGTCAGTGGTGACACGAGGGAAGGCAGGCAGGGCTTGCTGACATCTCCTCGCCAAAGCGGCATCACGGCCCGCGACACACGCCACAGCGCCCTGACACACCGCTGACTTGCAGTGACCTCGGTGAAGTGCATGTGCGCGTGCGTGTGTGAGAGAGTGAGAGCTCAAGAGCTCAAGAGTAAGGGCCGAGGGAGGTTACATATTTCGCTGCCCCACCACCTCCCAAACACTGTCCTTCATGCACACGGCAGGAAGGAGTCTCCCTCGCCTCTTGCTTTGTTTACCCAGATGAGTGACAGTGGAAAAAGCAAAATATGTGGGTGAGCACTGACTGCTACCTCCCTTGGGCAAGAGGGGCCATGTAAGTGTAAGTGTGTGTGTGTGTGTGTGTATCTTTTCAAAGTGCAGTCATTCTGTCACTGCACCGCCTTCTAAAAGGCACGGAGGACATCTACAGCCAGCCAGATTTTTTCAAGCTATTAAGCTACTGCAGCTTAGCCACTGACATACAGTTATTGTGACATCAGATTGGAGCCTGAGTCTCTTTGTGATGTCCAAGCACCCATCCAAAGACACACACACACACACACACACACACACACACGTACCTACATGTACACGAAGCTCCCAAATGCCAAAATACGCCCAAACTAGCTATTCAGCACCTTGCAGAATGCCTCCTTCAGGCTACTAATGAGATTGCTAACAGGCTCTGCAGCTCAGCAGGGCTGCCTCATCTGATTTGTTGCACGGCGTGGAGGCCGGCTCAGTGCTGCATGGACATATGCGCCGACTTAAGCTCAAACACTGGTCTTACTGTATGAAGAGGCTAATCTGCTCCAGTCTGCTACCAGCATTAGCCCAATGTCTCCTCCACCCAACCACTCTGCCCCCAAAAGCTTTGCTTGCTGCCCCCCCTTCCAAAACCTCTCACTCTGGCACCCCTGCTGGCCAAAGGTGGAAGTGCAGTGTCATGGTGTGGGGCATGGAGGGCTGAAGGGCCCCAGCTGGGGTGAGGGGAGGCTAATTGGCGTGCCATGGCACTGACCTTTCAGAGAGCCAGAGGGGAGGTTGGGGTGGTGTCTGCGCGTGTGTGTGTGTGTGTGTGTGTGTGTGTGTGTGTGTGTGTGTATGTGACGCGGTGTTCTTGGCTGTGGAGAGCAGAGACTCTTTTGAACTGCCATTGACATTTAAGAGAAAGGGAAAAAAAAATGTATTTGAAGTAGTCCACCGTGAGCACGCTCCAATTGGCTACACGCAAGTGTAATCCAAACAGCAAACACACACGGACTAATTAGAGCCAGACTCGAAAAAACTGTGTGTTTTGAAGTATGTGGGTGTATGTATGGAGATGGACATTATGCATCCAGTATGCCAAAAGGGTCTATAAATGACTGCATCACGCAAGACTAGCATAAAATGTGCATGGACTGTAGACCGCCTCAGACCTGAGGACCCCCCTTACACTTGCACTTTATTTGCACTATGCACTGCATAGCATTGCACAATATTTATTAGACTATTTATTAATTAATTAGACTATAATTAACATCTCAAAGCACTTGGATAGACATGGTGGCGGTGGCGAGGGTCGCGTACCGCTCAAGGAACTTGGCTAGCATGCTAGTAGCCTGGTAATTGTGGGTTTTGAGTCAAGGGGGCTGCCACTGTTGTGCCCTTGAGCAAGGCACTTAACCCTAAGTTGCTTCGGGAGGGGGGGGGGGGGGCCTGAAGTAACTGACAGTTGACAAATGTATATCGCTTTGGACAAAAGCGCTTGTTAAACGCATAAATGTGACTGTAACTGTAGGTGTGAAACTGCATTTTGGTGTATTGGCATCCTTTCACTTGTGCAGTGACGATAGAATTCCAGAGACGAATCTAATTGAATCTAATCTCAGACATAGATGGTAGAGCTGGTAGAACTGTAGAGATAGCCCATCTAAACTAACAGTTATATAGTTCCCCTTTCATTACAGCTGAGCTCAACGGCAGCCAGAACAGTTCTTATCAGAAAGCAAGCTGGTCTAGTGTAGCTCTAGGTATGTTTTCTTTGTGGGTGTGTGTATGTGTGTGTAAAAGAGAGAGTGTAATACAGAAGGAGGGATGAGGTGGGTGTGAGAGATAGAGAGAGAGTGAGAGAGTGTGTATGCATGTGTATGGATGAGGAACAGACTGATGTGGAGGGAGGGAGAGAGTAAGTAAGAGAGAGAGATCAACAGATAGAGTGCTATAGAGGGAGAGGGATGAAGGGAGAGTGAGTGAGAGAGCGAGAGAAAGTGAGGGAGTGTTTCTGCATCCATGATCATGGCTGACAGAGTGAGGGCTAAACCATATGAACACAAATCACCTGCTCTCATGTCAACCTTTGCCTAAGTCCCTACCAGCTTCTCTCCTCTCCCATCACTCCAATACCAACCAGTGCTCCTAATTCTCTCCTCCCTATTCACCATCTCTCCTCCCTAAACAGCTCTTTCCTTCTCTTTGCTTTCGCCCATCTCCCCTGCTGAGTCTCTTCCTCTCCTCTCCTCTCCCGTGTTCTGAGGCAGTCGCCCTGCTGTGGCAGTGCCACTTGGTGAAGAGGGGAGCAGATGGTTGTGTGGGCCCCCAGGGCCCTAGGAACCCTGATGAGGGGAGGGGGGGTGCACAGCACATGGCACAAGAGATCACCAGGGCCAGCGCTGTTTATTAAACTGTGCCATTGGCCACCGCCACAGTCCCAGCGCAAGGGGGTCCGTTACCACACAAAATACAACAACATGGCCGGGACTCACAGCTGCCTGCCTCTGGAGGGAGGGAGGAGAGACACAAGACAGACTCAAAGAAAGATAGAGGGAATGAGTGTGAGAGAGAGAGAGAGAGAGAGAGAGAGAGAGAGAATAGCTACAAAACAAATAAGCAATGCAAAGGGAAGTCACATACAGTCAGTTGCGCAGCACAATAATACCAGAGAAAGTTAGCAACCCGGAGTAAAAGGAGGCAGCTGAACTGCTAGCTCTCAGTGCTACACTGTGTCATAACCCAACCCTGCCTGTAAATCTCTCAGAGGCCCACTGTAACTACAGCAGAGGCCCGCAGGTGTACGATCGGCCAGGGCCGTCTCCCTGACACTAACGGCCAACTGGTTCCCTCCTGGCAGTTTAACGCTAGCACCTCCCTCCATTTTATTCCAACTGACACACACACACACACACACACACACACACACAAACCACACAGTGATAGAGTGCTACTTCCCGCTACACACACCTCTACCCCCCCACTCTCACCTCCTGAACCTGCCTAAGCACCTTATAAAATTGCCACCATCACCACGGTGACAAACAGGCATCCGTAAGAAATCTGAAGCTTGCTATCCTCCATTCACCCAGTGTGTGTGTGTATACTGTATGTGTGTTTGTGTGTTTGTGTGTGTGCGTGTGTGTGTGCGTGTGTGTGTGTGTGTATTTTTTTCCTGTGTCCCCTTTGCCTTGAAGGCAGGCAGGCAGAAGGAGGTTTGTTTTGTTTGCTGTTTTCTCGTTGTTTGCTTGTTGTTGTTGTTGTTGTTGGTTGAGAAGCATTCCGATGACTCACCTCCAGTAGACGAGCACGGCCAACAGCAGCACCAGGCACACAAATGTGAGCGCCGACACCACCACCAAGGGGATGATCCACTCCATCCTGCCCGACACGGGCACCGTCGGCTGGCTCGACACGCTGGTCTTCTCTGCAAGACATGGGGACAAGAGGTTAAAAACAGGATGAAGGACACACAGACACAGTAAACAAGAAAGAAAAATAAAGACAGACAGACATGAAAAAGATAAATAAATAGATAAATACAAATTGAGAGAAGAAAAAAAAATAGAACAGAAAGCAGCAAAAGCTATCAGCTGTAACTGGCATCTTGCTAAGACAGATGTCCATGGCTAACAGACCTACACGTAGGCTGAGCGCTCATATGTCAGGGAATAAAACAAAAACAGCATCAGAATAGTGTCAGAGAGGTAAATTGTGAGTCAAAACATGTTCTGTGTTTTCCTCCGCCAGACACCCAGACTGGCACTGAGGCTCCGAGAGAAGCGCGTCCTTATCCCGAGCCCTCATCTCCGTTTGAGAACTCTTGAGCAGCTCAAACTTTCGATCTCGCAGTGAGCGCCAAAGCATCAACATGGCCCAGGTTGCATCATTTTTAGATCATCCTTTTGAATCTGTGCAGCACGCTGGCAGCGTCTCAGTTCAGTCACTGTGTGT
>JAVQKI010064494.1:7500-10814 GCA_036025975.1 Nematalosa erebi
ATAACAGGCAATCAGCCACTGCTTTCTGCAGGGCCCCCCCACGCGTAGGCGCCGGCACAGGGCCACTGGGGCGCTAGCAGATGGCCGAGCGCAGCGACGGCGACAGGGGCGGCTTCGCCTGCGAAGCTTCTTGAGAAATTGTACCTAGGAGCGGGCGGCTAAGAGCGAGACGGCACGGGAGCGGGCGGAGCATCGCGGCAACAGGAGAGAGGGATGCCACAAGGAGTGCGTCTTCGGCCATCAGCAAACCCTGAAAACGTTACGGTTTTATTCCGGCACGATATTGACGGAGAGGTTTTTGAGCGTGTGTGTGTGTGTGTGTGTCGGCTCACCTGTGTGGATGGCAAAGGGCCAGAAGCTCTTGTCGTCTGCTGTGGGCCTGTTGTTTGGAGAGGGGAGATCTGGAGGTGGCAGGCCCACGTGTGTGTCGTTAAAGGGCTCACTGGTCGTTGTCGCGGGACTCTTGGTTGTTGTCCCTCCCTGTTCTTCCGAGCCACTAGGGGGAGCAGCGTCGGAGCCTGTTTCTCTTCCCCCTCCCGTCGGTCCTTTCTCCTTGGCGTTGGAGTCTGGCGCGGCCATGGGGGGCTCTTCAGCGGCGGTGGCGGTCCCGTTTGCGTGCGTCCTCTTCCGCTCTTTGCTCCTCTTTCCGCTGCCCTCGTCCTTCGTGTCCTCGTCCTCGCCATCCTCCTCCTCGCCTTCCTCTCCCTCGCCTTTGCTGGCTTTCTCGCCTTTGTCCTCCGCGTGCTCACCGTCGGCGGTCGCGGCTCCGTCGCCCTCCTGAGCCGGGGATGCCGGCGCCGGCTCGCTGCTGGGCGGCTGGGGGTTGGCCGGGTTGTGGTGTCCTGCCGAGGGTCCGGTGGTGCCAGATGAGGGGTTGTTGGTGGTGGTGGTGGTGGAGGTCGGGCCCCGGCCGGGCCACACGGAGCTGGGGAAGGAGGAGATGACGCCGCCGCTGAAGCCCAGGCCCGCCAGCAGGGTGCTGGTCACCACCGACGCCACCGTGGCCTGGCTCCCGCTGGACGAGGGCCCGATGCCCGTCGCCATGGAGACAAAGGACGAGAAGGGGATGCCTGACGAAGTCCAAGTGGAGGAGCCCGAGCTGATGGGGGCCATGTCTGCCGATGAGGCTGGAGAGATGGTGGGCTGAGGAACAAAGAGAGAGAGAGAGAGAGAGAGAGAGAGAGAGAGAGAGAGAGAGAGAGAAAGAGAGAAACATACAGTACTTTAAGTGCTTATACTACCTAGTAAATCTTCATGCACACTATGACTTCTACAACTACTGCATTAAAGAGAGGAAAAAAGAGAGGCACAGCGGAATCACTGAGGAAGAGAGAACCAAAGGAATACCATAAACATGAGGTGCAAATAATTCAAATGAATGAATTTACTAGATAATTCAATCTCTAACTACTCTAATACCTAGCCTAGAAATACACATCAAATACATATGAAGTCTAATGTGTAAGAAGCTTCAATCAGACTGTCAAATCAGTATGTAAACAATCCTAGTAGGAGACAGTGCTGCCATCTACTGGAGAGTTCATCCTTACCATGCCAGTTTTCACAATCCTAGTGCCTTCAAATCGGCTTGTCGTGTTTGCTGCAATGACAACACAAGAGCATGACAAGTCAGGCCTGCACTTACCCACAGTGCACAGGGAGAAAAATCAATGCTGAGTGTGAAAGATGTACTTTGCTCTTAGGAAGGTGTCGAGGCATGTATTTGTGTGAGTGAGTGTGTGCATGTGTGTGCACCTGTGTGTGTGTGTGTGTGTGTGTGTGTGTGTGTGTGTGTGAATGCACGCAAGAATGCATCACCTCTTAAGAGTATACTGTTGCTGAAGTCACTGCTCAATTCGTTTCGGCACACTGCCTGAACTCGGAAGAGATATAAGACATCCGGCGACACGGGGGAGATGATAGCCTCCTGTAAAATAAAAACAACACACACACACACACACACACACACACAAATAAGCCTTTGAGGTGTATTCCACAGATAACAACAGGGTCCAATGGCCTGCTGCGCTGCATCTCTAAAAAGATGTGTCCGGAACACGCAACCCTGTTATCATGCAAAGGCTGGGGTAGGGGAGAGAGACAGCGGCGGTGGTTGCGGTGAACGTTTGATTCCGGAGACAAAAGAGAGGAGGACGCAGTAGGGACCCAGCCACACTCAAATGCCACAGGGCTCCCGGGCACCCCGCTGCTCCCCTGACGCCCCATCGAGATGTGCACGCACACACGTACATACACACACACACACACACACACACACACACACACACACACACACACACACACACACACACACACACACACCTCAGCTTGGCTCTTGGCACTGCACCACTTCCATAAAAAAGACACTAAAAAGAGAAAGGAAAAGGAGACGGCTAAGGCAGTGAAAACAGAAACGTAGTTTCCTGTTGACGACAAGTGTACATATGCACACACACACACACCCCGAGTGCACATATTTGTTGCAAACAGCAACACAGACCCTCTCAAGCCAGGAGATGGAAACCAAACTCCACCTCCAGCTGGGATGGGGCGGGTGGCTGGGATAAAAACAATAGCACTGTCCTCCGTGGTGGCTGATGTCCCCTAACGCCAGGAGGTTCATGGGTAACAGGAAGAGGCTGGGAGCGCTAATGGCACTCAAGCTCTTTGGAGCGCATTAAGGCATGACAGGGGTCCACCTACCATCACCATGCTCTTCAAGGTCAGCTCACTTATTGCCTTCTGCAAAAGACCCACACTCTAGAACCGGATTTATTGCGGAGAGGGATGATTGACAGCATATGCCAATGACTAGCTCACGCCTCACATGGATTGGCCCCTAATTGATGCCTCATGAGTGTCTTCTGTTAGCACAATATTTAAGGGATGTTAAGGACACATCTTCTTTTTTTCCCCTTCTTAAGTGGCTGCTAAAAGTGACAGGCATGTCATACGGCAGACTCAGCAAGCCGTGAGGTGCGGTAGCCAGGCACGTTAGCACGTTCCTTCCGGCAAGGCTGTGTGTGATGTCTCCGTGGAGAAGATGCGCTTTGATTAGGCCCCTCCTCTCAGGGATTGAGGGGTTCATCAGCGCGTTTTTGAAATGCTTTCTGACACGTGTCTCTGGTGGCAGTTGTCTGTTATGGAGGAAGAAACCCCATAAGTGAAAGATGGGGGTGGTGGTGGCAGTCGACGAGGATTGGGGTACACGACTGTGTGTGTGTGTGTGTGTGTGTGTGTGTGTGTGTGTGTGTGTGTGCGCGAGCGTGAATGTGTGTCAACTCTCTAAATCACGATCACTTACCAGCCACCTC
>JAVQKI010064568.1:0-12583 GCA_036025975.1 Nematalosa erebi
TATGAGCCCATTTGTAAAATATAGGTCAGTATTTACACTGGAATTGTACGATTTAGTAGTACAGTAGTTACAACAGGGACATCTGGTTCATGGAAGTTGAAATTATTGACAAAATTTGATGCAAAAGTTACAATATCAGAACCTTTTCGCAATCTGATAAGACCTCTATATCATTTTCCTTGAGAACTTTGTATCATTTTCCATTTTATTGTTTTATCTGTCCATTAACCATATCTTATACCAAAAATACTATATGTCTGTTTTAATTATAAGGCCACATCATCCCTGCTCTATGACGACAGACATGAATAAACTGTGTAGGTGAATAAAAATATATATTTTGAAAAGACCTGAGCTTGATTCTCAGACAGATGGGAAAGCAGTGGAGTCCAACAAATAGCATGTGGTGCTCATCATTTTGTTACAGTAAGAGAGGATTAAGGTGTCTCTGTGTACCTGTTTACAGATGTGAATGATTTTGTGTGTGTATGTGTGTGTGAGAGAGAGAGCCAGAGAGAGAGAGAGTGTGTGTATGTGAGAGAGAGGCAGAGAGAGAGAGAGAGTATGTGTGAGCAAGAGGAGAGAGTGTGTGTGTGTGTCTGTGCACGTGGACATGCTTTAAGAGCTTGCTTTTAAATGCGCAATCTGCTGATCCCAGGAGAATTCCTCCAGGTGGTGTTGCCGAAAACACACACCGTCCCCGTCCGGCACAGACAAGGGCCATCTGGACCTCTCACAACAGGTAATCAGCAGGAACACACCCATACACTCACATCAATAATTGGGTCACTAGAACTAACACACCGCACCTAACATTGGGTCAGCTCACAAACACTGTCGAATGTTGTATGCACAAATGGACTTTGCCTTTATTCTCCCTCAGCATGCGCACACCACATGATTGTGGGCCAAAAATAAAAAATGTAGTCGTTGATACTCTTTTCAACCCAGCGAGACGCTCCTCATTGTGACAGAAGTGGTCGTATGGCCTGCACTCAGTGGAGCATTCCGAGAAAAATGTTTAGCCATAATGTTAATTATATTAAGCTAGCAGCCTGGCCAGAACTGCCCCCAGTGTAATGTGAACAGCTCCCCATCAAATACACACAGCCACCTCCTCCCTCAGACTCTCCATCTCTCTTGTCGTTCTCTCTCTCTCTTTCTCTCTCTCTACTTCTCTCTCAGCTCAGTGAACTGAGTGAAATGTCTTTCCGACTAAATGATTTTTTTTTTTTGCACTGTGGGAACGTTGCCATGGAGACATCCCCCCCAACCCCACCCCCGGGTCCCCGCCTCCCTCAGTGGCGTAGCGGCACTAACCGCCGTGTCGACACCTCGGCGGCGTATCTCTTTCCCTCGTTCTCAGTTTTTTTTTTGCCTTCTCCTCCTTTCCCTCCATCCCCCGTGTTGGTCTCACGCTGCTCACGGCGGTGACGCGCTGCAGGTGCTTTCCTCACCCCCAAAGAGCGTGTCTATATACGGACCTGTCCTCCTCCTCATCCTCATCGTCGTCCTCGTCTTCGTCCTCCTCCTGCTGCCGTGGCTGCTCAAAACCCACCCTCCCCCCATCCCTCTCTCCCTCCTCCTCCTTCTTCTTCTTCTCCCCATCTCCCTCCTGCTATCTCTCGCCCGCATACGCTCGCCCGCTCACGCCGTGTGTGCATGCACAACAGCTCTCTCTAATTCCAGCCCTCCTCCTCCTTCTCTCTCTCTCTCTTTTTCTTTCTCTCTCCCGCTTGGTGTAAAAAAGTCTTTTATACCTTCTTCTCTCTCTGTTTTTTCTCCCGCTGAACACTTTCATCCTCTAAGACACAAACACACTTACACACACACACACACACACAATTCCCTCTTTTGTTATCACTCGCCCTCACACATGCATGCACATCACACAGTTGCCAGCTCTTTTCCCTTAATTTTCACTTCTGTGGACTCGACTCCACACTCAGGCCCTCCACACAGAACCCTCAACCCACCCCTACTCCCCTTCCCCCCGACTCACCCCCTCGCCTACAGACATATCTGACAGCAGGCACTCAATCAGTGCACAGAGCCATGCTTGGCTTAACCAGGCCTAATCACCCCATCCCAACCCAGTCATTCAAGGCACTGAGCATCCTCATCAGCCACATGGATGGATGTGATGGCTTGGTCAAATAAATAAAAATATATATACAAACACAAATAAGTAAATGCACAAAAAAGGGGCAATACTATGAAAGGTAAAATAGAATCTTCCCAAGCAGTATTAAGTGGGTTCCATAAAAAACATAGTGCTTTCAGGAGATTAAAGGGGTGAAAGGTGATCTTGTCCATGGGGAATAGACAGAGGTAAGCGGGAGAGGGAGAATGAGAGATAGGGAAGAGAGTAGGTAGAGTGTTTGACGGAAAATAGAGGCACTCACTCACACACACACACACGCACTCACACACACAGTGCTGCACTTGCACAGCTCCGCTCTACTTTGCATTTAGATAAAGTGCGCCTTCAATAAAGAATTTATGATGAAGTAGCTAAATAATTACGCACAACTTAATGCACAGCAAGAGATGGAGAGGTAGACAGAGAAACAGTGAGAGAGAGAGAGAGAGAGACACAAAAAAAGACTGATTCGGACAAAGACATAGTATAGACACAATGTACTGACACTGTTGTTTGGCTCAGGGGGTGGTTTAGAAAAACAACACTGCTGCAGTCATTTAATACATATCCTTTATTTTAGCCAACATTCAGCTGCAGCTTTGGCATTGCTTCAGCCTTGCCATCACCCGTACATCACCTTCTTCACAGTATGCGTTTTTTATTTTTTTTATTTTTTTTCTCAGTTCCTGTCTAAAACGGCCAACCTGACCAGCAAACACTACCTTTGCCCTTTTTGTTTAGTTTTCCAATTTCAGCATCATCTTTAACTCATAGAAAAAAGTAAACCTGGAATCAACAAAATGAACAGAACTGACAAAAGAAAAAAGAAAGGAAATAACAGAGTACCCACTGAAGGAAGATTTACAATATTAACAATGTTCTTCGTCTTCACTGGTTTGGATCGCACAGGTCAGAACTGCTGTTTGTCTCCTGTTTGTTGTCATATTAGTAATATTAGTATCAAGTTCATTGCCAGTTTTTTGCTTTTTGAGCATCACTTGTTTAATTTTCATTGCATCTAGTTGACATCATCCATGATAATATAAGCATGCAAACACGTTTCCCCAAGTTCATTCAGAACTGAACTGACATCGAGGGAGTCAGGAGGAGAGAGAGGGAGTCAAACAGGCAGAGAATCATGGGAAATAGAGAACCAGAAAAGAGCACTGGGAATTGAAGGAAAGATAGTGGGAGAGAGAGAAAGAGAGATAGAATGGCTGGTATCCTGATGCAACCAGAGACAGAAATGGGGCATATCCAGTGACGGGAGAGAGAGAGAGAGTGAGTGAGAGAGAGAGAGTGAGAGAGAGAGAGAGAGAAAGAGAACTTAAGCAATTGCAAGATAAAGGCTGAGGGAAAGTAAGGTAGCTGTAAGAATTGTGATGTAGGACCCAGTTTTTCACAACATGACCGCTCATCACTGAGAGCGGTGAAGTGAGAATGTGAGGGAAGGAAAGAGAGATGAGGAAAGAGAGAGGAAGATGGAAGGTGTAGAGGGGAAGCACACTAACAAGTTGCACTGAGAGAGAGAAAATCTGCAGCTACAGCATGACCCCACAGGTCCTGGTGTCGAAGCCGCAGCCCAGAAGCAAGCAAATCAAACTCAAAAATAAATAAGCACGTGGAAGAACAACAACAACAGAAAAAAAAAAACGACAACACCAAAAAAAAAAAAAAATGTTCACAACACCATCAAGCAGCAAGACAGTACTGCATAGACAGACAAGAGGACAAAGAGACAGAGACCACAAGCTTGGGAATCCACAGGGCTTTCCCACGACAGCAAATGTACGACATGGACCCACACATGGGGACGGCGTGTTGAGAGAGCCGCAGAACTTCTGCATACAGTACGAATCTGGACGGACCCAAGCACAATATCACAGAGCGGCGCAGTCACTGGATCCTAGAGTCTGTGAGGACAGGGTGGGTGAGGGGTGTGGGATTGTGAACTGAGTTCTGCACACGTCTACAGCGCTCTGGTTTAACAACATCTGCCCAAAAGGTCACCCAGTGCTTTTCAGGGAATGAGCGCCAGGCTGTGGACAGCGGACTAGCTATGCAGAACTAATGTCTGTTAGGGGCGATGCTGGCTACAGAGAAGAGCGGCTAGCGCTAACAGCACTGGTAGGAGAAGCTCTAAGTGGCTGTTTGAGGGGGGTGATGGCAGGCCTGGTACTAATCCTACTTGTTTAAGTGCAAGGTCCATATGAGTAAGTGACACAGTGGTGCTTCTGAAGCTGACTGAGAGTGAACTCTCGACTCTAGGTTGCTGACAGGGGTGGCCTGAGGTGGCAGTTCAGTAGGCTACACAGGACATGCAGGAACAGGAGCTCACCTTGTTTATTTTATTATACTTTATTTCTTCATTTTCTCTTGTCCACCCTCAGAGCAAAAGGGGAAGAGGTGGATGTTGATGCTGGCAAACCCCCCTGGTTCTGTCTCTGAGTGTGAAGGGAATGTTGTTTGACCTAAAAGGCTGTCGCACACTCAAGTCTTTAGCGATACTGGCTCCTTTGCAGATCAAGCTGCAGTTGCTATGGTCTTTTTTTTTTTCTTCGTAATTGTATCCCCTTCAAGTTTAACCCACAATAAAAAAAAAGCATCCATGTTCTTCACTCCTCAAATGTCCTACAGGATAACCCCCCTTCCCACCCCCCATCCCTCTTCCTCACCTTCGGACAGACGGAACATATTTATGCAGAGAGAACTAAACACCCTACACAGTAACACTGATCAGGCTTAGGGTGGGGGTGTGTGTGTGTGGTGGGGGGGCACTTTTAATACGACAGCTGATAAGAGAGACACAATAAAGACGGTACGCTCTAATGTCTGTGGTTTTACACCCAGACTGGGCATCCCACAGCGTGGGGGACAAAAACAAGAATCTTCCCCACTCTCTACCAAGTGCAACAGACCCTACGAGAAAAAAACAAGAAAAGAATGACTTTTCTAAGACACGGGACAGAAGACACAAGGTTTGTTTGTTTGTTTGTTTGTATGTTTTTGTTTTCTTGAGTCAGAGGGAAGGTCGTTGAGAGAGGGGATAAATGAGAGGAAAAGAGAGAGATCTGCTGAGGGAGGTGAAGGAGGGGAGAAGGAGTTTGCATCGGCAGCAGAAACGTGTCATACACAAGGTCACAGCGACACACACAGACACGCACAGGCATACATACACGCACACACGAACGCATATCAATTACAAAAAAAGTAAAGCACACACCCACGAACACGTAGGTTAACACGGAAATAAAAAAAAAAGCGACACAGCGGCGCGTGTCCTTCAGTAGTCCTTGTCCCATCGCAGAGGTGATAAGAGTGAGCAGACACTTCTTCCATTTTTTTTTTTTTAAAGTCAAAAACAGAAAAGATGTCTCTGAGAGAACCTATGACGACAAAAGAGAACGGAAAAAAGCCTGGGATGGTACAAAAATAAAGTAATATGGTGAACATCCTCTCCCTGAAGCCTAGGCTCCCAGTAAGTGCACACAAAACCAAGCAGGTTCGTCCTAGTTAGGGTCCTCTGGCGATTCATATATATATATATATTTATTTATATAATATATTTTTTGTTCAATCTGAGTTCTTCTAGAAAGTTCTCCAGGGGATTGAGTCTGTCAGTGTGGCCAATGAGAGAGGGCAGTGTGTATTTCCATGGCGCACTTGACCTGCTCTGTGTCCCTTGGGTAAAGAATTCCCTTCTGTGATGATCCATTAATAAAAACAAAAACAACAAAAAAATCAAGTATGGCTCTATTATGATGATCATTTATACAAACAATCCAAACTTAACCAACTCATATAAAAATAAAACCTGCACGAAAAATCTTGATGAAATCCAAGAGAAAAGGTGAGAGACTGACATGAGGCAGAGGGACACGTTTCGATGTCGCACAACATGCTTTGGCCAAAGGGTCCATTCTTGTCCTCTAGCTTCTCCTGACACAAATCAAGACAGTAAAGACAGTTTGTTCTCTCGTGAGAGATATGCAACAAAGTCCTGGATTTTTCAGACAAGAAATTCAAGGCATCCAAAGTCTTTCTCCACGTACACAGTATATGTCACACTGGAAAGAACACGACAGAGATTTTTTTAAGACCCTCCCCTTAATACACACAGTTAGATACACCCACACACTGACATATTTAAGATCCAACAATGTCAATTTGTATGCCCAGTGTCTAGGAACAAAATTATGGAACCTTTTTTTTTTAATACAGGAGGTTGTAAATTATTCTCACAAATACTGATCAATATTGACCAGTCAACCAGCTCCTCATTAGCGTTTGTGTGTGTGTTTGTGTGTGTATGTGTCCTGTATGTGAATCTGTGAAGTGTGTGTGTCTGCTCATGCATGCATGTTTACATGGGAGCTGTGTGTACATGTATATGTGTGTGTGTGTGTGTGTGTGTGTGTGTGTGTGTGTGTGTATGTATGTGTATGTGTGTGGTATCCGTACTGAGAGAGCGCCTCCAGTGTTCAGTTAACATTGTGACATCTCTGCATGGTGGCGGTGTGTCTGTCTCAGGCTTTGCCAATCGCATCCAAACAGCACTAGCAGTAGCAGTAGTGCCTCCTCTCTTCTCTTCTTCCTTTTTGTCCTTTCCTTCCTTCCTTCCTTCCTTCCTTCCTTCTTGGATGGAGAGAACTATTCACAGATGATGAGAGAAAGAATGAAAGTCTGGAATCTTGAGAGATAATGCTGACCTGGGGAAAAAACAACAGAAAGACAAGAGGGAAAGAAAGAGCCCCAGAGAGAACAGGGTGTATATATATAGAAAGCGAGAGAGAGAGAGAGAGAGAGAGATGGAGGGAGAGAGGAGAAAATACAGTGTGAAAAACAACAGTGTGCAGATTGGGGGAAGGGAGAGCATTACATAAGCTCTAACAGCGGGGCTGGAACAGATGCCTGTGTTCTCGGCCTGGGCCTATGCCCCACTGCATGAATGAACCAATCCAAACTTACTTTACTCATCGCAGCCAGCACCGCAGTCAATGGGGGCCTGTAATCTGCCCTAGCTATCCAGAGTCTTTCTCTGTGTGTGTGTGTGTGTGTGTGTGTGTGTGTGTGTGTGTGTGTGTGTGTGTGTGTGCGCGTGTGTGATGTGTGTGTGTGTGTGTGTGTGTGTGTGTGTGTACGTACTCACAGGACTATTCAGAGTGAGGGCTATCCACCACAATGTGAGGCTTAGGGGAAGCTGTGGTACTCTTTGACACAAATGTGGTCATGGCCTTCTCCTGGGGAAGGAAAAACAATCAGAGAGAGAGTGTGAGAGAGAGAGAGAGAGGGATAGAGAGGTTTGGGGGGAAGGAGAGAGAGTTAGTTGGCAGACAGACGCTGCAAGCACACCTGCCCTGCAAAGTCAACAAAAGGCTTTTACCTCAACCAACTGGTGCCAGTGCTCAATGGGCTTGCGGGGGTTCGCCAACATGGCCGACCAGTGCTCTCTTCCAGGTCCCTCTGCGTCGCTACCCACGCGACACATCCCGATGACCTCATTATGCCCAATACTGTACACATGCACACGCACACACACACACACGCGCGCGCGCATGCACACAAATGTACGCATTCGCACATGGGATGAAAGAGGGAGAAGAACAGAAAAAGAGAAACATAAACAATCTGCTCCCACAGGCACATAATTACAGAGGAACAGAGAAGCACAGACACACAGAGAAAAGATGGAGAGAGAAAACAAGGCTGACATACAGTAATTACAGAGACAGACAGCCAAAGAGAGACAGAGGTATATCCCAATTAGAGAATTATGGAGATGAATGTAAAAGAGAGGAGAGGAGAGCAGAGACGAGCTCATCTTTAAAGAATCTCCATCATGCATTGTAATTACTGTCTCAGCCTCAAGACCACTGAGTGAGGTCGCAATTTGTCTAAAATGCCAGAGAGAAAGCCAAAAGAAAAAAAAAAACAACAGTCAGAAGCATCAGAAAAGACAGACAAACAAACACCCACAAACAAACAATGGTGCTTTCTATGACTCATCTTCAATGACTTTATAAACTAGCGGCAGGGATTACATCCAGTGCTCTCAGAGGAGGGCAACCAACGACTGGCACGGCCTTCCTTGTTCTTGCTGCTGATTTATGTTCATGGCCGCTGCAAACAGCTCGCCACTGTCGCACTTAGGCATGAGTAAGAGGACACTTTTCTCCAGCCAGGTTCTTTGGAGTCACCCCCCTTTCTCAAGAGCTGCCCTTTGCAGTCTGTCTGGAGTTACCCTCCTCTCAAAGACAAACAAATAAACGAATGATAACAACTCTTGCAGAAGTAATACAATCCCTGCAGAAGATATTTTTCTGAAGGCATCTTCCATTAAAGTGCTCTCATAGTCCACGTAGCTCACTCCGTTTTGTTTTTCAGTTTTTCTTCATTTTCAGGAGTCCTCTGCATAAAATTAGAATCTTTTCTTTCGTCTCAAATAAATCATTACTCAAAACATGAATGATTTAGTTTAATGACCACAGGCAGGATACAGCTCTTGTTGGGACCCAATGCAAATTGTGTGAGAAATTACATATTTAAATATGGAGCGAATAAGTCATAGAGAAACATTGTCACTATGTGACACAAATTTCCATATTTTCTGTTAATGAGGAATGATAATGTTGGGCTAAGGCAACAAAACTAGAAAGGGAAAAAAGCAAAAACTGAAATTAGACTGTGCAGTCTTGCCACTAAAATCTAGGCATTGTCTTTGTTTATTTCAACGGTCATTGACTTATGTAAACATATGCATAGAGGCAGGCACACATACACACACACACACACACACACACATATACACACATTCACACAGCACAGTGTGGCAACAAGAGGAAGGTGTGCCAGACAGCAAAAACACTGGCAGGAATACTTTACATCTTTACTAGTAGACACTATTTTCTATCGGCATTTCCATAATCTCTGTTTATTCATGAGGCTTCTGGCTTTATGTAAAACAAGTGGAGACGTCCACCGTGGAAGAAAGAGTCAGAGGAGTGCGGAGTTGGGGAGGGGAACAGACTGACTCATGGCGGCCACTCAGGGAAATGTTCAACAGACCGGCTACACCCGTCACCTCTCTCGCCACGCTAAAGTAACAAGCCAGACACCACGCGCCGTTAATAATGACTTTAAGACGACCTCCAGCACAGCTGCACCCATTATGGCCCCATTGCCACTCTATTAACGACCTGATCCGCGCACACAATGACAATTAGTCATATTAGCATTAGTCATATCTGAGCATGTCACACATTAAGTCCTAATGGAAGCAAGGGTGTTGGGGAGAAGGGGGGAGGAAGAGGAGATGGAGGAGGTGGAGGTGGAAAAAACAACAGTTGGTGGCCTGGCGGACAGTGATCTCCCTGCCGAGCCATTGCTTCTCCTCTGTCCTCGGCAGCAGGGTGTTCCTTCTCCCCTGCTCTCGGCAAACAAAAAGGTGAGCTCGGCATAGCAACCAGCACCCTCGTACAGGAGGAATGAGTCGGTTTGCCATTAGGGAAAGGACTAATAGTCTGCTCCCCAGCCGATAACGTCTGAGGAGATATAGTTCATACCCCCGGCCCTCTGAATCAATAGCAATGCAAGAGAAGAAAATAGGCTTATTACTCTGCCATCAGGGAGAGGGTAATACCCTATAGTACCCCCACACTGCTTCCTCTCTTTCTCTCTCCCTCTCCATTTTCTTCTCTCTGTCTCACTCCATCCTCTTCAGCCTCTTTCACACATACATACACAACGTGTGGACAAAGGTATTTACATCGTACAGTCAGCAGCATCAAATTTCATGGATAAGTGGTTACACATTATTGCTACAGGCCAAAACTGTGCAAACTCCCTAATAGTCTCTGAGCTTGTGCCAGGTGTGTGCTTCTAGATGGGTTGTGAACTGTGGTTTAAGATGTTCACACATATGCACACACACATAGACACACACAGAAACACAAACACACACACACACACACACCATCATCATTATGACTCACCAGTCATAATCCATAACTGCGATGATCAGGCTAACATTCTCTATGTTTTCATTTGGAATGTCAAAGACCAGTGCTTCATTGTAGGTTGGATTCAATGTGTTCTTTTTAATGGAAGTCTTCCTTTTTTTCAGCCTGCGTCCATCACAAATCAGTGAGGCCTTCACATAAGGGTCTGATGGAAGGGGGAGAGAAAGATAGCGAATAAAGAAAATCAAAGAAAAACACAAAACCATATAATATCAAATGTAACATCACAATAAAGCCTAGGCTACATTAAATATGACTCACAGTGATAATTATAATTGAAATTGCAATAATAACAGACACATTCTCAGTCCGTTTCAAATGTCACTTAATCAGCACTGTCAGCATGATAATGCCACGTAATTATGCCCAGAGAAAGGATTCCTATTAAATTAGGCGCTGGTCCGCTCCCGTTAATCAAATTAAGCAACACAAATCAGGCCTGCCCCACATCTATCACTCTCTCATAGTGTAGTATTGAGCTTGTGAGGTGTTCGAGACATTTAATATCTTAATATCTTTTCATTGCATATTCTGTTTGTTCTATCTCTTCATTCCACAATTTTATTAATCCAAATGCTTTCAACTGAAAAGTGTTAAGAGGGGGAAAAAGGCAGTCTCGAGCATTTCCACACTCTTAATTGATTGCTGGTTTAAACCAGCAGCCTAATCATACTTTTCACAGAGCCCAGTTTTTTTCTGGATGTTATTAGCCATGGAGGAGTGGAGAGGCAGCGCAGTCGAGGCTGTGTTGTTGCTGGAAATGCGTTTCGCGTGTGCAGATGCTAAATTAATTGGGTCCGCCGCGGTGCTAATGAGCGATGTGGTCCAGCGGGTAGCCGGTGCTGAGCTGGCGACACGAGGGGGGATGTGTGTGTATGTGTGTGTGTATGTGGAGATAGGAAGTGGGGGTTGGGGGGGCGCTAACCCGAGAAGCCGGTGAGGTCCATGGCTTTGAGGTTGGTGGCTTTGATGATGGTGGCAGTGAGCCTGCCGGCAGTCGGCAGGTAGCACAGTGAAAAGTTCAGCTCGCCCAGGTCAGCTTTCTCCTGTTGAAGGGTACAGGCAAAAAGGGTCAGGGGTCACGCAGAGAACTAACCACAGCATGCAAAAATCCACATGGTCTAATGAGAGCTTCACACTTCAGGAATTCAGGTTTTCTTCATTAAGTTTTCTTCTGGCATACATAGTGTTGTGCTATAAAGGTAATACAAACACGTACTCACGTAGCAGGTAGAGATAATAGAAAATATGTAAATACGTGCAAAATGCTGTGTCAGTGTGTGTGTGTGTGTGTACCAATAGCTGAACCAATATTGTCAGAAAAAACCTTAATTCCATGTCCTGCATTTTTTTCCACGGCAATTTCAGGCTGAACATTTTCAGTGATCAGATTTCTCTTGAAGTAATTGTATACTGTACAGTTGTATTGCATGATAAAAAAAAAATTGAATTGGCCTAAAACACTGTCCTGCGTTTTACATATGGCGTGGCTTGTATTCGGGAAATTACTATACACATGTGTTTTCACTGGTATGAAGCCCCTCTGTCTTACGAGTGAAGATAAAGAAGTTCTACTGGCTGACGGCGGTGGTGGAGGAGAGCCATGCATGAGCAGGCAACCATAACCAAGCTAGAGGACACCCAAAGGCCCCAACAGCACGTGAGCTACATTTGGGTACCGCCGCCTGGAGCAGGCTTCCCCAGCAGCACAGATTTGTCTCAGCTACACATACACAGCTTCCACCTCATATCTCAGTAGCACACATGCCCTCTCTCTCTCACACACACACACACACACACACACACACACACACACATACTAAGTCCAGACCCAGAGCAGTTTCCCTGCTATAGCATAGCCATCTCATTCCCCCATAAATAACAGGCTGTCTTCCCATCCTTTCTTTTTATCTTGCAGTCATGCACAGCCCTAAGCAATTTGGGTCACAATAGCTCATAGAAAGCCCCCATAGGACCCTTTCACACTTTTCTTATTCACTGTTCAGAATCGATGCAGCTATGGCAGTCCAGGGCAGACTGGACATCACGATATCTCTACATCCCATGCACCAAAAAGCATTATCAGAACACACCACTTTGGTGAGCCCCTGCGCATGCCTCAGTGCACACAGGTCCTCATCCTCATATCAACACGCACACACACACAAACACACACACAGACAAGTACACACAAACAAGCACACAGACAAGTACCCACAGATATACACACAGACGCGCGCGTCTCCCCAGACCTCTCCTGGCCTCTGAAGGGGCCGACACGCCCCAGCACTACCACAGCAGCCACGGCCAAAAGTGCAGCAGCAGCTGCTGTCACAATGCCATGGCTCGGGCTTCAAACATCGACAGCCATTTCAATTTAATCTCCATACACAACCACCCACCCCCCCATCCCCTGCCACCA
>JAVQKI010064576.1:0-11867 GCA_036025975.1 Nematalosa erebi
GTTTTTTATTCCGGTTGTATCTTAATCATTTTTTTTTTAATGTATTCTGGTCACCTGAGCATTTTTTTAGTCCAGGCTGCTACTTATTAATTCTTTCAAACTGGCACATGTAGCAATGTCACTCGGGAATGTAGTTAACTGGTATACGAGTGTTACTTCCAGGACTCATCAGAAAACAAATTAGTAGAAGTTGATAGCTAGGACAACTCATGTTTTGGTCCTAAACCTTTCCAACTCTAATGAATTTTCTGTGTCTCTTCTAGACATCCGGAGCTGTTCCAGACTTTTAGTGGGTTTAGAAAGACATTCCCCGAGATCTCCAGCTACTGTTTCTGTGCCGACAGCCGTGGCAGAGAGCTACCCAGCACAGGTGAGGCAGACAGCACTGTGAAACTCCAACCCTTACAACTTCATTTACTTTTTCAGAAGTCATCCAGCAGAGATTACAAGGCCTACATAATGTTAGGACTTTGACACTAATGGCTTAATCCTTCGAAATGATTGTCACAGTTTCACGAAAAAGCAAGACTTTGATCTGGAGATATTTGTAAATTTACTTTATATATAATAATAAAGATTCTCTAGAAAAGGTAGAGATAAAATATGTATTTATTTTCCATTATACCAACATTGCCATAGAAGTGGGTGTTTATTATGGCTTTGCTAAGGCAATGAAGTTTGATGTGTTGACCAGGTTTGGAGCTGCTCTTGAATGAGGTATACGACACAGCCTTCTCAGACACAGACTCAGGCCGCTCCTTCGCTCAGTCCAACATCTACCGCATCCTGCACAGGAGATTCCTGGCTGTGCAGCTAGCCATGACCGGAAGGTTCAGATGTGAGTTCATATGGATGGTTCCCTCAAAGACTAAACCATAATCTGTGGTGTCTGTGTGATGTCTACTAGCTTGCAATGTTTACTCAAATGCATAAAGGATTTTGTGTTGTATGACACCAGTGGAAATGAAAGGAATACTCAGCAGTGGCATGTAAATCTATTTGTGTTTGCTCTGTGCAGGCCCCACTCAATGTGAGAGCGAGAGGTCAGGCGCCTTGAAAGCTGGCAATGTGTTTGTGCCATCCTGTGATGCCAACGGAGTGTACATGCCCACCCAGTGCCAGGCTGGCGGCCAATGCTGGTGTGTTGATGCAGGTGGACGAGAGGTCTTTGGGACACGTCAGCAGGGACAACCTGACTGTAGTAAGTTTTATCCAATTACAGCAGCATGCCCACTGAAGAGGGTATAGATAATATACCCTCCATAAACATTACTCTGTGCAGTAGAATTCCTCCTCTGTCATCATTCAAAGCCAAATTCAGTTCAGCCTGGTAAATTCAGTTTAGTGATTATTTATAATTCATGAACCGTCATGTGATTATTCATCATGTCTTTGATGAGGAGGACATGTTGTGTGTGTTTTTTTTGTAGGTGCTGGTCTAAGGGACTGCCGGTCTGAGAGGCGTCAGGGTCTGTCGAGGCTATTTTCTGGCCCTGTAGCAATCCCTCTAGTCGACGCACAGCAAGACAGTGCGACACCTGTTTCTGCGTGCAGCCCTGAATTTCAAGAGCTTGTGGTCAAATCCGGCCTTCTCCGGTCACTGCCCGAGTCGGAGCGCTCGGATATTGGGGAGATCCTAGCTGAGCTGGTGCAGGGCATGTTCCCCTCCGGCGCCTTAGCACTGAAGGCCCTGAGTCTCACTCCAAATCCCAAGAGGCTGCAGGAGAACCTCTTTGGGGGCAAGTTCCTGAAGAACGCCGGCAACTTCAACATTACCGGTGCAGTGGGTTCCAGTGGTACCCTCAGTTTCAGCCAGACCTTCAGCCAGGTGGGCATCACGCTGTCCGGAGTCCAGCTGGAGCAGCTGGCCAAGATCTTCTCTCCAAACACCGGCTTGATGATGGGAGGGGTGAAACTGGACCAGACCATCTCTGACGCCTTTGGACGCCCGGTGAGCCTGAAGGCCAACCAGGATCTGATCCGGCTTCTGGGAGCAACTCTGGAGAGCGAGCCTTTCCTGTCCACCCTCCGAGAGGCCGTCACCCTCCTGAAGGCCGAAGACAGCACCCAGCTGGGCAGTCTCCTCCGTGCCGTGTTCCAGGGCTCTGAGCCAGACGTGTGCCAGTCTCCCTCTCAGCTGTATGTACCCCAGTGTGACGAGCAGGGTCAGTTCGAAGAAGTGCAGTGCGCAGGCTCGGAGTGCTGGTGTGTCGACTCACAGGGTCGTGAGGTCAAGGGGTCACGCACGCTGGGGTCGAGGCCTAGATGCCCCAGTCAGTGTGAGAAGGAGCGAGACACTGCCATCAGAGCTAAGGCCAGTATGTCAGCAGGCACTCAGCTGTTCATCCCTAAGTGTGAGGTGAGCGGGGCGTATGTGCAGCGACAGTGCCAGGGCCGGAGCTGCTTCTGTGTGGACAGATCAGGAAGCAGACTCAGCATGTCTGAGGCTGGGACTCAGAAGTGTAAGTACAGTGCATCTGTGTCATGTTACATTTTTTTTAGATCCCCATGGGGAGAGCTGGCTGCAAGGCGTCAGTACCATTAGAAATTCCAAGGCCCGTTGTTTTAAATAGCTCTTAGATGGTAATATTTTCATATGAATGTATTGTTCAAAACAGCTTTTAGATGTTAATGTTGTCATCTGAATTTTATTTTACACTGTATGTACTCTTGACCTCATATGAACATTTTAGCCTCTCTTGCACAGAATTAAAAAGCATGCACAGAAAACTATCTGACAAAACAAAACAGCAGGTTGTATATTGATAAGTTCTGTGGTTCCATAGAACCAGTAGTTGTTGTAATACTTACACATCAGTAGTGAATTCATTTTGGCCATGTTGATTACCTCCTCTTCTTGCAGGTCCTACAGACTGCCAGTCTAGTGCCGCAGAGGCCTTCCTGCACACAGTCCGCTCCGTGCTGTCTGATCCATCTGCCATTTCCAAGCTGTCTGATGTCTACATCCCGCGCTGCACTGCTGATGGCCGCTGGCACCAGATCCAGTGTGATGGCCCCTCAGAGCAGGCCTTTGAGTTCTACAAGGAGTGGGTGCAGAACAACAATGGTGGCCAAGACCTCCCCGTGTCTGAGCTCTTGGCTCTTCTGAGGAATTATGGGAAAAACCCCACTGCCATGTCATCGTTTGGTGGGTTCCTCTCTGTTCTGTTTGAGGCAGGTCACCAGAACGTCTTCCCCATGCTGAGGGGCTTTGCCACGTTCGCTGATGTCCCTCTCGAGGTGGTGCAGGGACAGGTGGCCGCCGTGGTTGGACCCTCTGTCTTCCTCAACCCTCTATCCATGTGGTCTCTGCTGAAGGGAGATGCCTCAAACTACCCTGGCCCTCTGTCAGATTTCAGCCAACCCCTCGGCCATCTCGACCTCCGCCAGTGCTGGTGTGTCAGCCCATCTGGAGATGCCGTACCTGACACAAAGGCACCCCTCAGCCAGGTCCCAAAATGTAAGAGAGCTAATCATCTAATAAAAGATCAGTCCAATTGAAATAGCAGACTCGAATAAATCCCGAAATAAAATTCCAATCCAATTTGAATTTTGCACACAGTGATATGATATGTATTCAGATAATGGAGATTCCTGTTTGTTGATAACACACTTATTGATAAGTTTTATTGTTTGTCATGCCCTGGCATGCTCTTGTCTTGCTCTAGCTATAGACAGATGCTAGCTGGTAGCTGCAGTGCATGATAATTCTAAGTAATTCACTCCTTTCTCACTCTCTCTTTCTCTCTCCCTTTCTCTCTCTCTCTTTCTCTCTCATCCTCAAACTTCCTCAGGTCTAGCTTCATGTGCGCTGGCTGAGCAGGAAGTCACCCGATTCCTGGCGTCAGCCGAGGACCTCATATCTCTTTCCAACGGCTCTCACGTGCCTGTGGGCTACAGCTTCCTGCTGGCTGAAGCCGTGCGTCTGTCTGCCCAGGAGATGCTCCTGCAGCCGTCCCCTCCCGCTGGAGCCCTGCTCTCAGAGGCTTTGCTCAGCCACTCCAGCTCAGCACTGCGCCTGGCTGCCCACTCCAGTACAGTAGCTTCTCTCTCTCTCTCTCTCTGCCAAGTAATACTCTAGCCACGTCTCCTGTGTTTAGAGCTTTAACTCTTTAACCTTGAAATAGTTCACAATATAGATTTGTACTAGTTTGATAGTATAGACTGCACAGCTGTTTTATGTATTTACGGCCTTTTTGGAGATCTGTCAAAAATAATTTAAATGTTGAAACATAAATTAGGTAGCATATTACCAGAAAGGGTAAAAGTGGAGCTATTTTTTTTTTTTTTAATACTTTCATCAGTATTCAGTGATCTTTGATATTACCCCCAGATCAGTTTTTTTCCCACTTTCACAGACTCATATCATATTTATCAGAGAAACTCATAAACATGGACATGGCGCATCATTTATGAAAAAGCTCTAAACACCAACAGTGTCCTCTGTATTTTCTCTAACTGACTGTTCTCCCTGTCTATTCTAGCGCTCCACTTTTACTGGCAGAGTCGTCTCATCTCTTCTGGCATGGATAAAGAGAGTCTGCTGCTGGGATATCAACCCTACCAGCCCCAGTGTGACAGTCAGGGCCAATGGCTGTCCCAACAGTGCCATCCCAGCACAGGTACATCTCATATTATGTAATACAGACCTGAACATGTTTGAATGGGAGGTAGAGGTAGGGAGAGTACAATCCATAGTCCTATGAATTTGATGGTGAGGGTAGTGTGTGTGTGTGTGTGTGTGTGTGTGTGTGTGTGTAATATGTTTGAGTACTATCTTTTGAATCTACAGGTGATTGCTCTTATACATGTACATGTGGACGCACTGGTCTTGTACTCTTGTTTATGTTGTGGCTAACCCACATGCTTCTCTTGTATGCACCGACTGGTGTTTGTGGTGTGTTTTATAGGTCAGTGTTGGTGTGTGGATGAAAAGGGAAGGTACATCACTGGATCTCTCAGCAGCCGATCCATACAGCCACCTCAATGTAAATACTGAAGTATATTTGTGTATATTTACAGAATATAATCTTTTTTAGAGTGCCCTTATTCTTCATTCTGATAGCACATTATAGTATATTCTTAATGAGATGATCTTATGATTCAAATGTGTGAAAAATTCTCTCTTGTAGGCCCCAGTAGATGCCAACGGGCTCAGAGTCTTTCCTACCTCTCTGACTGGGCAAGGCCAACCAGTGACATCACTTCCTCTTACAGCCCCAGCTGTGATGAGGTAGAGGCGGAGTGTTTTCTTTCTGAACACGTGCTAAAGGCAGCACACTTTTTTTTTTTTTTGTAGAATTAGTCTGCGCGACTAATAAACAGTGTGTGTGTGTGTGTGTGTGTGTATTTGTGTGTGTGTGTGTGTAGAATGGACAGTTCTCAGTGCTTCAGACCGAAAGCTCCTCTGCCTGGTGTGTTGATCCTGTGTCTGGTGAAACCATCCAGCCTGCAATCCAGGGCCCTGATGGAGACTTTAAATGTGAGTCATGCTCTTCTCTTCCCCCTCTTTTGGCTCTTTTTCCTCCATTCTTTCTCTTAGACTTCTATTCATTCATTAGTTTGTAATTGTTTATTGTGTGTACTACACAGCCCCCTTTGTCTGCGTGATGTGTGTGTGTTTAAATGTTTTGATATGTGTATGTTTATGTTTTGTATGTGATAAATGTATGTGTGTGTCTGTGTGATGTGTGTGTGTCTACATTTTTTGATATGTGTATGTTTATGTTTGGTATGTGACAAATGTGTGTGTGTGTGTGCTCTGCAGGCCCTGGCCGGTGTGCTCTTGAGAGGGCTCGTGCCCTGAGCCGTGAGGCGGGTGTGGGCTTTGAGCCAGAGTGTGAGCAGGAAGGGACCGTGTTCTCAGCACTGCAGTGTGACCAGGCCGACTGCTGGTGTGTGTCAGAGGAGAGCGGCCTGGAACTCCCAGGCACTCGTACCCCTCGAAGCACCGGACAAACGCCCAGCTGTGACCGTAAGCACCATCCCCCAAACACGAAACCTGGACGCATGCATTAGCATTCAGTCATTGTTAGTAATTCCAGTGACACATACTGTTTTTTCATTCTAAAAATAAACTGTAGTTTTGCAGTGCCAAAACATTTATTTTCGTCCAATAAATAGATTGCTAAGTACTTATACCAAGTAGTCCATTAATGAATAGTGTGTTGTTGTGTGTTGATGTTGTGCAAGGTTTTTCACAGTTAATCATGCAATTCACATTTGTTTTTGCTGTCACATTTTGGACTAGGTCCTCAGTGCCCACTTGCGTTTGGTGCTGCCAGGGTGTCTCATGGCTCTGTGGTGTGCCAGCCTGACCAGCGGGGGCAGCACTGTCAGGTGTTGTGCCACCAGGGCTACGTCAACGTCTTCCCAGCTGCCAACTTCCTCTGTGACCCCAGCAGTAAAACATGGGTCTTAGATGCTCCACTCTCCAACAGCTGCCAGCGTAATTACTCCTCTCTTGCTTCCTCTATTGGTGTTGACGTTTTATACAGCTGTTAAATTTAGCAAATGATAAGGAACACACCCATAAAATACACTTGACTTTGAAGTCATACTACATAAAACCTGAAATAAAGCAACTACAGTTAAGAAGATGCTATCTTCCTAATGAATAATGTCAAGCACCTCTCATAATAGCAGGGTGAGTTAAATAGAGCTGTAGAGGTAGAATATCTGACTCTGTTTGGTGCAGCAACATGTTGATAATGACGGGAAGGGTCCTCAGTGCATCGCCTAGTTTCACATGTGCTTTTAATACAAAGTCTGAAGTCAACTTTTCTTTCAGCATAAAAACAATCACTCAATAACACTATTTCCATGTGTCTAAAATGTCATTTTTGACATGCACTCATGTTTTTAAGACACCTGGTCTTTCTCTCTGTGTGTGTGTGTATTTGTGTTTGTACATGGCTGCGCACGCGCCCGCGCGCGCGTGTGTGTGTGTGTGTGCGTGCGCATGTATGTTTCTGTCTATTCAGGTTCCCAGGTGTTCCAGACAGTTAGCAGTGGTGCCACCCTGCAGCTGTCTCTGAAGGCTGGTCAGAGGTCATGTGATTCCCAGCGTTCTGAGCTCCAGTCCTCTCTGCTGCGTGACATGAGGGCCTCAGGACTATGCAGTCTGCAGGTACTAAGTCTAAAGCTAAAAATGGAACACTCTTGAAAAGGTCCAGATTAATTATTTATATGATCTCTGAGTTTGATCTCTGAGTTTGATGATTCATTAGTGCACAAGTACCCTTGACTGCTATTTTGCCAGATCAGATTGTCTTATTACATTCCTATACCTTCATTTTAGGCTCTCTATATAGTTAATTAAGACCCTTTGATTCACAATGGCAACAATGTTTTAGCAGGATGTCTGCAGATCCTGTCTGATTCTTTTCAGACTGTGTGTTATGACTGACACTAATTGCCTGTCTATGTGTTGAAATGTCACAGCTGTCAGGAAGCAGCCAGCTCATCAGCGTGTCTGTATGTGACGAGTCATCTGTGTCTTTGGAGTGTGTGACCGAAGAGCGGCTGACTGCACACTTCACTCTCAGCGCACGCCTCTCTGACCTGCCCGCCAGCACTCTCCCAGATCTGCATGACGTGGGTAAGGCTGAAGCGCGCACACACACACACACACACACACACACACACACACACACACATATGCACGTGCCTCTCAGACCTCCATGACTCTCCCAGACCTGAATAATATTGGCAAGGCTGCACAGTTAGAGACACATACACACAGACACACACACACCTCTTAGACCTTCCCACTGTGACATGAGTCCCCCAGACCTGCACAATTTGAGTAAGGCTAGAGCAGTCACACATACACACACACACACACACATACTGTACATATTTACACACACCGAAGTGTTCAGCACTAATGAGTTGTTTGTTTGTACACAGACGTAGCACTGAGCAGTGAGAGACTTGTGGCCGGACTGCTGGATCTGATGGGTGGTGACCAGTACGAACCCCTGCTGTCTGCCAACCAGGCTGAGGCTCTTGTCTCTGAGCCCAGCTTCAGCTGTGCAGCAGGCTACCAGAAGGTTCCAGATGTTAAAGGCTGTGGTGTGTTCTTTTTTTACTTTTTAAATGTCTTCGAACCAAAATAAATGTTTTGGATTTCAGTGTGAAATACTCACTCGCACATACAGACACGGACAAACATGCATTAACGCACCCACACACACACGAACACATGTACACGGACACCTCTCAGACCTTTCCACTATGACATGACTTTCCCAGACCTGGTTGATGTTGGAAAAAAGTCTGGTGCAGTTCTACAGACATATGCACTTACATTCAAACAGACCCACACTTTCCTCACCATCTAGCTATTACACAATTTACACAAGTTGTTATACCCCGTCTGACTGTAGATTGTACTCCCTTACCTTCCTCTCCCTACCCCTCCCCTGCCCACCTCCCCCTTCCTCTCCCCTCTCGCAGTGGTGTGTCCAGCCGGCACCTTCTCCAGCGATGCAGTGTGTTCGCCATGCCCTCCTGGCACCTACCAGGAGCAGGCAGGCCAGAGCGCCTGCAGACGATGCCCAGTGGGCACCTCGACCGTGGCTTACGGGGCATTCAGTGCCACCCAGTGTGAGTTTATGACACAGAAAACCCGCATATGCAGCAACACCCAGTCCCATCTGTTTCCTTTGCCCATGCCTACTGCTGACTATTGAAGAGACAGCTTTCCAGGGCAGAGCACACTCTGGCAGTCCACAGATGTACACACATAACTACTATAGTGTTACTTTGATGTATCTGTAATATTTATCCCAGCTATACAAACACAAAGACAGATTTATTGGGGAGGTGAAAGCATAGCAGGCCTGTTTTTTGTTGACTTTACTTTCTTGGGAGAAGACATTGGACAGCATTATTGGACAATGTTAACAGTTAATATGCCATTAATCCAGTTGATTTTTTGTGTAGCGCAATGCGTCTCACACACACACACACACACACACACACACACACACTCATATGCAGACACACGACACGCAGTGTGACCTTTGACCTTGTTTGTGTTGTTTCTTTGAAGGTCTGACATCTTGTCAGCAGAGTAACATGCAGTGTACCATGAAGGGAGACTATCTGTCTGCACAGGAAGACACCCTCTCTGGCAGGTGGCAGTGTGTGACAGTGAATGGGCAACCTCTGCCATGGACCTCAGCTAAGGAACCAATCACAGAGCAGGACTGTGCAGGTACTGCACATTTTCTTGATGTTACTTTCCATAACTCTTGGCTTAAACATGCCAACATAAAACAACGAAGAATGATGTTGTAAATGTGTGCTACATTGAACATCGTCATTAGTCATTAGTCACAGCACCCTGAAATAAAGATGTATATAAAACTGCATCCAATGTGCTCTGATGATCATCTTTTTGCTTGCTGATTGCCTGGTCCCCTCCTGAGAAGCATCAGATTGTTTGGCAGAAGCACAGTGGATTCGCCCTTTTGTTATTTATCTCTCTGTGCTACTTTTTAATGCAAGTGTGTGCTTCTGTGAAACAGCATTCATTTGAAAGTGCTGGAAAATCAAACGGGTTGCTTTCAGACAGTTAGTGCATCATTTTTGTTGACTCATGCTGTACACTCATGCTGAGTCATGGGATGAAATCCCAGCTGGTGTGTGAAGAAGCTGACAAGGTGATGGTGAGAGGCTAGTTCTGTCTCTCTGTGTGTGTCCGTCTGTCTGCAGCCCTTCAGAACTTTGCTGCTGTGCCTGAATCAAAGTTGGTCTTTGACGCTCAAGAGTCTGTTCCACTCTGCTCTGAGACTGTGGATCTGCTTCAGGAGGATGAGCTCAGGAAGTGTGCTCTCGGTGAGTATGTGTGTGTGTGTGTGTGTGTTTGTTTGTTTTTAAAAGACACTGCACTATTTTTGCTAGGTGTATTTGTGAGTGTGTGTGTGAATACAGTAAGGTTAAGTTTGTTCTTTGACTCTGCCACTTCCCCAGATTGCTCTAAGGATGGTTCCTGTCAGTATGTGTCTGTTTACAGTGCAGAGGGACAAACTCACTGTGACCTCTACAACACAGATGTATCAAATATGGACTGCAAAACGGCTGAGCAAGTATGAATAGGCCAGTCCAGGCCACTAGATGCTCTTTTTTTTTTGGTTGCCACCATAACATTATTTAGGATTGACATTTAGTGCCCACTCCCACACACACACACACATACATAGTTGGATTCAAACACAATCGTACTGTCTAAACAATTTAGCCATTCTTGACACAGTAGTGCTCTTTGTGTATGTCAGGAGTCAACAAGGAGACAGTCATGACATAACAATTGAGATGGATGCCTCCATTTCTGCGGAAGCCATATTTTTCGAGAACACCCCATGATATAACAGTGAAGTCAGAGAGAAGTTGCAGACTCTAGCCTGAAGCAGACATAATTTTCACTTTAGTAGGGGCCCAAGGCTGATGACAGATCAGACTCACTGCAGTGTGTTAAACAAGCTGCCTCTTTGGCACGAAGAGCTGCTGCACAGTGTTTTGCTTTTGTGTTTCTACATGATGATCCCAACTCCTACTCCTACATAAACGTGTTTTCTATCCACTAGACCAAAGGATTTCTGGGTAATCCTGTGGCTGAGTTGTACCAGAGCCTGAGCTGCTCCCTGAAGCTGAGAGTGAAGCAGATGCCAGGCCTCACTGTTCTCAGTAAAAAAGGTGGGTGTAAACATGAAGGCGAGCTACATCTGCATCCCACAGTCGTAAAAGCCCCATCCATAAAGTTAGTGATGACATTTTGTAATCGTCAGTATCTGTAAATTACTAGAGCATGCTGAGGAAGGGTGTTTTCAAAATGTCTGTTTGATAAAGTTTGAAAAATGAACTGTTGAGAGTTCTCTCTTATTAAAACTTTGTGAATATGCCAGTTTTTATTTTGTATATTTCAAGAAGTTGCCATTGCGTAATTTGGATGATGCATCATTTGGCATAGATCAGTCAGTCTTGGTTTACCAAGAAAAGGCCAGTAGATGGATGAGGAGCTGACGTCCCTTTTTGTCCACAAAGCGGACTTTATTGAGTGATTCTCAAAGGACCTGTGTGCCTGTCTGTCTGGAGTGTATCATAAAGAGAAGTTGGCAGAACCAAAGTTATTTTTGGCATCCTAAAAACCTTTGGATGCTCTTGTGTGTCTTGGCTTGAATCGTAGAGTTTGATTTTCTTCACACTCACTCTCTCCCTCTTTCACCCTCTTTACCCCATTTGACTCTTCTCTTTTTTTCCTGTCAAAGGTCACGAGTTCTCGGCTGTGGTCGGGCAGAAGACCTTTGAGAAGCTGGCGTTCCGTAAGGCAGGCTCAGGGGTCTACCGCACGCTGGTGTTTGCAGCAAGTGGGGCAGAGCTGGCTGATGTCCATCGCTTCTGTGCGGACATCTGCAGTCAGGAGGCATGCTGCGACGGTTTCATCTTGAACCAGAATATCCTCAATGGAGGTGAGCGCACACACACACACACACACACACACACACACACACACACACTCACACACTCACGCAGACACACACACACACACACTCACACACTCACGCAAACACACACACACACACACACACACACACGCACACACGCAGACACACACACACACACACACACACACTCACACTCACACATACACACATACATACACACACGCAAATACTGTACTATATAGTTTTTGGTGGTGGTGTGGTCATGTGGTGTTATTTTGAGACATACAATTTAAGAAATCATATATATAACTTTTTTGTTTGTTGGGTTTGATTGCTTCAATGAAATTATATGGGGATCAGGTATGTGCTCATAGTATGTGTGTGTGTGTGTGTGTGTGTGTGTGTGTGTGTGTG
>JAVQKI010064595.1:0-17843 GCA_036025975.1 Nematalosa erebi
CCCAAACAGTCAGTGAGCCAGACATAGACTATTTGAGTGTGAAACAGAGAGAGAGAGAGAGAGAGAGAGAGAGAGAGAGAGAGAGAGAGAGAGAAAGAGTAAAAAAAATTAAAAAAATATTAAATGTCTCACTTAATGGTGATTTATCATCTCCTTGTGCAGACGTCATGTCATTGAGCCGCTTGTTCCCATATTTACGAACCCCAAGCACATTTCCTGTTTCTCTGTGTGGCATTTAAGATGAGGAAAAGAGGGAACAGTAGATTCTGTTGGCAAGTGGTACCAACTTGAAACACACAGACAAGGGGACGAGGGAAAACTGATTGAGATTAGTCTGGAGTTAAAATCATGTCATGTATTGAACGCAAGAGAGGTAGCAGGGAGGGGTGTGTGTTTTGATAAAAAAAAAAAAAAAAGCTTTTATCATGTTACTGTGTGAGTTGATTTTAGAAGCTGTGGTTTTTATCCGCTCTTTCAACATTTCCCAATTGATCTTCCTGGTGTTAGTTTAACTTGAAATACACACACACACACTTGCCTCTGGAGATAATCACCCGGGGATGAAAATGTGCTAAAAGGAAAAAAAAAATACATCCATGAAATATTGAAAACAGACAATATACACAGACGGAAGACAGACAAATAAATATCAGAGGGACTTTTTTCAAAGCAAGTGTCATCGGAACACTTGTGAGGATGCTTTCCAGAACAACGCTGCCTGCCAAAAAACTCCCTCAAGCACAAACACACATTTACAGATCCCTGACCTGGCTGGCCACCTGCCTCCCGGGACGTCCTACTCAGGGAATCTATCGCACACTCGAGTCCCAAAGTGACCTCAAAATATTGACTTAATCTCTTCTCTTACCATCTCCATTTGTCTGATAATTTCTCTGCATGTGTATTTATTTTACCTCTTATATGAAAACACATGTATCACCGGTAATACACATCAGAATGATAACATATTTGTACCAAAATGTATTGGTTCATTCATTGGTACATGCAGTAAACTGTGGATGGTAAGAAACAAAGAGTTAGCTTGGAAAGATCGCTGTGTTGTCTGAGAGTTGCAGGACATGATGCAGAAATGGCTTGGTAATGTATTGCCAAAGAAGTCCCAGACAGCGGAGCTGAGATGCGTGCTAGTGGACTGAGGTGCTGGTGGAGAGGCTGAGGTGCGTGCTTACTGACTGACTAGTGCCAGACAAATGAGAACAAACAGATGCGGTCTCGTCGCCATTCCCCGTCTCTCCGCTGAACTCTTGACCACTTGTTCAGTCCCTGCTCTCCATCTTCCCCACTTTGCTCTCACACTCACTCACTCACTCACTCACTCCTTCATATGGTAACTGTTTCACCTCACATAGTGTCGCTCACTCATTCACTCAATTCTCTTTACTCACAACACTTCCTCTCATTATTTACAGCTTTCATTTGACCTTTTTTTTTTTTTACATCTCCCTATCCTTCGCCATTTCCTCACCAATTCACTCTCTCCTTCCAAGTACTAGGCCCTCACTTAGGCCTCCCCCGCTCCCCCTCCCCTCCCATCCTCTCCCTCTAACTCATGCTTCTTCCTCTCCTTCATTTCACATTACCCTTCACCTTGTTTTTTGTCTTTTACCCTCTCATTCGTTCGTTCCCAGTCATACCTGCTAGGTTGTCGATCTCTTTCTCCTGCAGCAGGCTGACGGCGTCGTCGTCTCCTTCCAGCATGAGCTCTGTCTCCGCGTTCTGGTTCACCACGGCCTGGCTGCGGAACCCTTTCTTGGCCTTTACCCCCTCATCCTCCTCTGTACCTGTAGGGACAGACAAGCAGTAAATATTTTAGGTTCCTACTTTCATTACTTTTCCTTTGTGGGAAAAATTATCTCTTTGGAAAATCAAATGTAAACCATAATAATACACTAAAATGTATCAAGTACATCACTGCCACACACACTGCCAAGTACATCCATTTTGGTGAACAGATTTTTTTTTTTTTTTTTAAATAAAATGTCAACAGCATGATCTATAATTATTTAAGTATGTGGCTGTGAAGCCATCACAATTACATTATGAGCTTGGTGTTATGTTTATATGACAAATTAAAATCAAATCTGTTGTGGTGTATGAAACAATAGACTGAGGTGTAGCAAAAGGGCCTGTCACTGTATGTGTTGTTAACCTAATTGTTTGTAAAGAGATTTGATTGTCAAGCTTGCCACAACCTTCAATAACAATGCCACATGACACAGTTTGAAAACCTGTCATTAACTTACAGTGGTTGCCTCAGCTTCCTGTGGCATGAGTATCACATTTAAGGCAGAACGGGAAAGGCCTTGTGACAGGAAGTATCAAATGCTAATCCGTGTTTAGCATCGTGTTTAGCCTGAAATAGGCAATATGCAGCCACAAAATGCAAGTGATTGGGCATCTGAGCTTCCTTTCATGTAGTTTGACACCAACCTACAACACACTGTCATAACGTCTGACTCCACATTTTACTCCATAAGCATGTGTGTCAGGAGTCATAACGACAAACACACGAGTGCTTGAGTGTTCTGTTTCCGATCGAGCGACATCACAAAAATCTTTTTAGCCTCTTGTTTATCATACAAGGGCCTACTGATGAAACATTTCATTATTGCCTTTTTCCTCCTTTAGAAGCACCCACAACAAAGGGCTGCGAATCTGTCCTCAGCTCATAGCCTATTAAGCTTAGCGGAAGCCGTTTTCCAGTGTGTGCAGATGAGAATGAGATTGAACAGACAGTGCAATTAGAGAGACTGCAGCGACCGCCGAAAGCTCATCATACGCCTGAGCCCGAGCCAAATGAAAAATGACTGGAAAGGGTGTAGCCACCGTTCCAAAGAGAAAGAGACAGAAAAGGATAAAGAAAGCAAGAGAAAAAGAAAGAGAGAAGGAGGGAGAAAGAGAGAGAGAGAGAGAGAGAGAGAGAAGAAATATTCTCAGAGAAGGACTCATCAGCTCTAATTACCCACAATTCATGGGAAGGGCTGCCACACGCCATTGCGCTCGCGCAACCAGGAGACGTCCATGAGGATTGCATCCTCTTTAAGGTCACATTCTCTGAGAGGAACTAAAGCGGAACACGCCAACGCACAGAACAACAGGAGGAAGACAACACATCAGGGGGGTGGCGGCAGTGGCGGCGGCAGCAGATCCTGAAGAGCTCTTGACGTGTTCTCTCTCTGCAAAACGTTTCATGTGCATCACAAGCGTTCCCTGAGGAATGCGCGCTGTGAAGGGGTCACATATGACAGTCTGCAATCTAGCTACATCTTTTTTTAGTGTCTGCATGAGTGACTGCCGATGTGTGTGTTGTTGTTTGTATATACAAGTTTGCATATGTGTATATGTTTGTGTCTGAATTGGATGTGAATGTGCAAGTTGATGTAAACTTCGAGTGGGTGAATGCTGTGAGTGTAAGACTGTGTACTATGCACATATGGGTATGTGTAAGTATTGTGAGTGCTTATACTGATTAAATCCTGGCTTTGTGTGGGAATGTGTGATTCCTTGTGTGTCCATATGAGTGTGCCCTGCTCTGTGTCATATCACCTGAGCTTTCATCAGCAAGGAGGAGGAAGTCAGAACGCGTTTCGGAAATGAGCGGCTAAAAAGTGGGCGAGTGAGGCAAGAGGCTGTCAGACATCAAAGCGAAACAAAGTGAAACTCAAAACCATAATTCAGTCAGCCATCATTATCCCACCATTACTAAATAAGGCTCAGCGCTCCGCTCCGAAATCTCAGACGTGTTTTTTTTTTTTTTTTTGTCCATCTTGATTGGCCAACACTGGCGGATAGAGGGGCCAAGGCCGAGACCTGGCAGGACCAGACAAAATAAACCCTCGCTGATTTGAGGCCGGGAAAACGGCCCGCATCAATAAAGGGAGAGAAAACGACCTGCCAGGGCCAGGGACATTCATCCATGAATCAATTGAGTCACCGTTAAGAGTGCAGAAAGAACAACATCACAAAAAGAAAAAAATAATGAAATAAAAAAAGAAAAAAAAGAAAATGGAGTGAGCAATAAATGCTGGGGCCCAGTGTGGGCAGAGGGCCCAGAGATGCGCACTGACAGCAGTGGCCATTGTGTCTCATGACTGATGGCCGGCCACGCTCGGGGATGCTCTCCGATCAAACAGCCTCGTGTGAAATGGCTTGCCATTTGTCAACATTAAGAGCAGGGGACCTAGTGAAGAGGTGTGTTGCTTGGACGACAGGTCCACTGGTTGATTGGTCAACGGGCTTCATTAAAACCACATCAAACCCTCACACTGACCTCAGTCTATTTTATCTAACTTTTTGGAGCAAGATATCATTAAGTGATTAAAACTGCTCGAGATTCTACTGTGTTGAAACAAAGACTGTAGCGTCTCACATATTAAATCAAGTTTGCCCAAAGAGTTAAATTTCCTTCCTTCCCCACCGTTTGACAACTAAATGTATAAACATCAAAACGAAAACACCATTTCTATCCAACTGAATTTAAACACTCGTGTCTGATTATACCCAATCAAATCCCAATAATAGGCTTACATACATAGGCTTGAGCACAGTTTTGGCATGACTTACTGTGAACATAAGTGAATGAGAGGCAGTACTGGGAGGTCTGTCAACACTTCCTAGTTCCACACACTTGGATTACAAGGACTTTTCTGGCGCATAATGTAATTAATTATGAAAAGGGCTGGAATAAAAACAGCAAAACGGAAATTGCAATCAAGCAGCAGTTGGTCTCCGCTGGCGCATAAAATTCTCTCTCTTTCCCTCTCTCTCTCTCTCTCTATAAGAAATTAAAGTTGATTTCATTGTGTCGTGCGACAGATTACTAATCAGAAGAGGAAAAATGATCCACAAAAACCCTAGCGGAGCTTCTCTGTACCATGACACACAAAGAAACACAATATATTGTAGAGTGACTGTATGTTAACACTGGTAATTAACATAACACATACCTATAAAGCTGAACTATGAAGCTGATATTATTTATTGTGGAGATAAATGTCACATACTTCACAACGGGGGACACTTTTGAGATATTTTAGACATCGTTTATGTTAGGTTTTTTTCCCCCACTTCCACCAATGGGAGAAATCCACTTGCGGGTGTGTGTGTGTGTGTGTGTGTGTGTGTGTGTGTGTGTGGGGCGGGGGGGCTTTCACGAGGGGAGTCAAGCTAAGGTGGAGCAGGCAGTGCTGTCAGACAGGGGGGCTACAGAGGCAGAAATATGTGGCCGTTCAGTAGTTTTAAAGCTCTAATATGATACAGATAAGCGCTGAAAAGCAAAGCTATGGCGGAGGGCCTCGGCTCTCACAGCCCCCAGGCTACTGCCACGGGTCTGTGTTTTATATATATGCACGGCATCGGTGGGGTAGCTCTGGGGCAAAAGCTCTACACTTTTACGACCATGCTGGAGTCAAGGAGCGTGAGCTTTTCTTAGTCTCATAAGTATTAAAAGAGCGAGTCCCCCCTTACCCTCCCCGCTGTTTTTACGTCTTTAAAAAAATTGCACAAAGAGATCTACGGCATGATGTTTTTTGTTAAGTGCCAAGTGAGAGTCGTATTCATGTTCTGTTCTACCATGAAACTTATGGAGGTGTGGGGGAAAGGCTCTGGAATGAATGAGTCTGGACTCCCTCCAAAAAAATAATACAGCCAAGCGAACTTTCCACTTCTGACTTATTTCACTCTTTTTTATTTCAGCTGTGAGAAACAGTTGTGGTGAGTTTTGTGTCACACGTTGAAGTCTACTAAAGTATAACGCCGTTTCTTGCACGCTAAGACGTGCCTCTTTTGCATGATCTATCGATGGCGTCCATTTTGAAGTCGGCTTCTCCCTCCTCTGCCTGCTGCGCCGCGCGACCAGGGCCACGCCTCATGCAATGAAATGAGAATCATGCGCTGGGCTTGGGCTGCTGTTGTAATGGCTTCAATCTGCGGCGCGGGAAAAAAGGCAGAGACGGTGGGAATGCTGATCTAGTAGTCCTAGGATGGTCAATGGTTTTCCACAGCACCCCCCCCAAGCACACACACACACACCACCACCATCAACACCACCCCTGCCCGTTGTCTCTCCCTGATCCCTTGGATCAGCACACCCCGGTTCCAGATGGACGGGGTCCTGCCGGGTCGGCAGCCGTGTATCAGACGGCAGCTCCCAGCGCCAACAGCCACCCACCCTCCTTTTTCATCCCCTTGGATCTGTTACGATAATGGCTCTGGCCGACGCTCTGTTTTAGGCTAAGCCTGTGTGGGTACCGAAGGATCAGGCGGTGAGGCGACACTCCCCCTCCTTTCCGCCCCGCTCCGACAGAAAAGAGCCTTTCTCCGCTTCCCAGGACTAACCGAAAGCAACTCTCTCCCACCCTCCCGACTCTCTCCGTCCTCCCACACTCCTGTCTCAGCGGGACTGGCATTCCTGGCCGATAAAGACTACATGCGAGAGCTAGGCTAGGGTTAGCGCAGCAGGAGGTAGCCCTGACCCAACATTCACAAGAGTAAATCATGTGGACGTCGGAGGTGCTCAGCTACAAATTTAAAGGGATGGTTCACTTTTATATTCTAAAAGCAGCATTACAGCCCATTACTGTTATACGATGAATGCGCTCAAATGCCATGGGAAAAATGTGGAATATTAAAGGGCATGTGCTTCGCTTAGGCGCCGGTAGTAAAACTCCATTATAAATACAGGCTACTAGGATATTAAAAGAGGGGGCCATACAGCAAATCTTCACAGACATTTTGCAATACAATCATTTCAAAATTCCAAAAGGCAGTTTTTTTGCCCATCGTTGTGTGCTGAAACGGATCATCACCTTGCACTATTAAAGAACAAGTCCAATTTAAGCAGACGGACCCAGCTCAGGAGCCCATAAAATAACTGCCACTGTTACTGCTAATGCTGTGACTTTACAGTGCTACAACCACCAGCGAAGCAGAACAAGTTTGGCACAGAGGAACCCACTGGACCTGCATTTTCCAACTCCATCCTGAGCTCTGCACTGGTTCTCTTTACTTTCTTGGTTGTCTCTGTCTCTCTCTCTCTCTCTCTCTCTCTCTCTCTCTCTCTCTCTCTCAGCTCTCGGGATTACACTGTCTCTTTGACTCCCTCTCCTCTGGGTCTTGCTTCGTCTGCATGTTTCTCCTTTCATCTCTCTCTCTCTCTTTCTCTCTCTCTCTCTCTCTCTCTGTCTTTTTTCGCAGTATAATGAACCATAAAGATCTTTGTCCAGGCTTGGCCCCGGAGTGCAGCAGGTCAGGCACGGCAGCCGTTCACCTGGAATGAGGCGGCAAGGACACCCGGAGGTAAAACAGGCCGTTAAAGACTCGGATCAATATTAACGTGACTTCCATTTCATGCCTGCCCAATTCCAATCAGCTAACAATATACTCGGATTGTGTCTAGCGCTAGGGAGTAACGGCTCTGGGTTTCGGCATGTGTACACACACATACACAGACAGACAGACACACACACACACACACACATACACACAAACGTGCAGAGAGTGCTCGTTATGTTGTCAAGATTGCTAATAGACAGCATGGGGAGGCTGCCCTGTCCTGCTATCACACATTAAGAGGAGGGAAGAACAAAGTCCAAGCCCCAAAAGTACTTGAAATGGAACTGGAGATGTACTGTGTATGCTATTGATCCAGAGTTTGGATTCTTTGGACTGTTCTTTTTTTGTTTACATTCATTAAAATTACTGTCAGGATTTGATATATGCATTTTACATGAAAGTCTACTGACTGTAGGTGCACATTCAACATAATAAACTTTAGATGAAGCTTGACAAAGGGATTGCATATTCCGTAAGATTGCAGGTGGCCATTCCCTTCCGTTTCTATGGAAAGTGTTGCTAATGGACTCCAGTTGTCTCCAGTCTTCTAGAAAACTTCACAACCTCTTCAACTTTAAAAGACTCCCCCTTCTCAATAAAGAAAAGTGAGAGGGAGAAAAAAAAAGACAAAGCCATCTTCCCATCCTCCTCCACGTATACATTCTCTTCTCTTCCTGAACATTGTAAACACACTAGTGAATAAATGAACTGTCGAACTGATACCAACTCCAAACCTCCAGTCTTCTACAGTACCACACAGCGAGACTCACCGCTACCTCCCATGTGGACGTCTTATCGCTAAAAGGCTAACTGCCTCATCCGCTCTGCCTGGCAGAAGATAAAGTTTTGAAAAGGGAGACTAATAAACCTCCACCCCTGGCTGACCCCTTCGTAAGATGGGTTATCTGCTAATGGCGCCTCCTAACCTATTAATGACATGTCCTATTTAGATGATGCTACTACGCAGCTCAACTGTCTGGAGCTTCCAACAACCATTACTGTCACTCTCTACACAAACGCAGAACTAATGGGGCAACGCTGGAATGCGAAGAAAGGAGAGAAACTACACTTGCTGCTGTTCCAAAACTTGCAGATATGCCCTCGGAGGAGACAAAGTGAGTGGAGAGAGGAAGGGAGGAGTGGAGGAGGGGAGAGGGGATCAGAGGAGCGATGCTGCTCCTTCTCGTTCTTTTCATCTCTCCACAAACCTACTGGGCTGGGGGAGCGGGAGCAGGTTTGGTGTGCGGCCGATGCCTTTTCTCATGACAAGCGTATGTATTATTCTGCTCATTAGGGCCTCCTCGAGGCCACGGCACTTCAACAAGTCCTCAATCACCAGAGCTGACAGACCCGCTGAGATGCACACACACTCAACTCGGCAAGGACATGAACAGCGCACAGGGGGTGAGATAAAACACTGCTATGCAGTACATGTGTGGATATACAGTGTGTGTGTGTGTATATATAAAAATATATATTTCATGTTTGGTGTATATATATATATATATATATATATAAATATATGTCACGTTTCTAGATTGGTTTTAAATGGGTTCCTGCCAGATTCCAAGGACACAATGAGAAGTTGTGCTACTCTTCTGAATCCAATGACACGTCTGGATGAATGGGAGGAAAAGTGAAGCAGAGCATAACCAGAGCAGAGGGCCCATAGCCTAGTCTGTTCTGGAAGTGGTCCAGAGATGGGACAAGACTGGTCCAGGGTCAGCTACTGGCAGGGATGTGTGGGTGGTTGGTCATTACTGAGCCTGTGACAGGAACAGGGGCCACCTGCAGCTCAAAGGCCAGCTGGTATATAGATTTGTGTGTGTTATGTGTGTGTGTGTGTGTGTGTGTGTGTGTGTGTGTGTGTGTGTGTGCCTGCCATGCTGTTCCTGCACTACAGCTGGCAGTGACATGACCCAGAGTGTGGCCATCTGACATGTCCAGCCCTAGAAACTGTTATTCTCATAAGGGCAAAGGTACACAAACATACACAACACACACACACACACATATGCACAGTACACACACACAAGTTTCAGAACACAAGAGCAGTCACCTTAGCAACATGGGGCAAAAAGAGCACGCAACCTACCAGGGGCTTTGACACAGGGCCAACTGAATTCAAATCTTGTACATATTTATAATTGTATGTACAGTGTAGTATAATGTACTATACTACAATATAATATAATATTATATAATATAATTTATACCAAAGGCTACTGCATACCATGAGTCTTCTCTATCTAAGTATTGTTTCAATTGTTTACACACAGATTTAAGCATCCAAACCAAACCAAACCAAAAAAAAAAAGGAGGCAGCCATTTTATGATTGCTCAGATCAATAAGACTTTCCTGTGCTCGCTCTCATCCAGAATACCTCCCCTGTTCAATTACTGCCCTTGGGGCAGGGAGCCTGGAGTGTTTAATAGTATCGAACCACATCCTTTTAAAGGCAGTGTTGCATGACGCCTAGCTGGGATACACAACGCGAGAGGGCAAAAACCCGCTAAGACGAAACGGGTCAGTTGGGAAGGGGGATGTAAAGTTTTGCAGATTGCAAAGCTGAAACTATAAAATGAACGGCATCAATTTGCTCCAAGTCCATGAGAGAGAGAGACAAGGGGGGAGGGGAGTGGGGATCAGATAGAGAGAGAAACTGAGAGACAGAGACAAGGAAGGAGGTAGGGAGGGAGACACGGAGAGAAAGAGAGGGGAAAAAATCCTGTAAAGTTGGACATGCCATGTTCAATTGACAAGGTTCATAAATATGCCAACAGTAAATGAAAGGACAGTGAACCTCACTCTCCCCCCGCCCAACTCGAGTGCTACCCAGCCTAATGACCAACAGAGAGGGGCTGCAATTCCTTGGACCGTTCTCACAGTCTCTGGGCCAAAGTAGCGAGACTATGATGTCATCATGTTCCGGGGGGGAGAAAAAAAAAAAAAAAACGGGGAAGTACGTTGGAATGAGGGGCGGGGGACCGCCACCATGCGTGGGCGAGGTCAGCGCCATTCACTTCCTGCTGACGGGCGGTCACTTACCGTAGTCCTCCAGCGATTTGCAAGTGATGTCCAGATGGGTGGAGCCAAAGGCGTTGCGCACAAATCTCCGCCTCCTACGCAGGTCGTCCTCCCAGTAATCGAGACGCCAGAAATCATGAAGCTGACTGCACAGGGAAAGAGGGAAAAAGAAAGGGAGAGAAAGACAGACAGAAAAAAGAAAGAACAAGAGAACAGAAAGTGAGTAAAAGACTGGAGAAGCCAAACACCAGATCACACAAAACCGCGCGTCCCTCCTCCTGCTGAGATCAAACGCCTAAATGGCGTGTGGTACATAGGAGCTGGGCGTAAGTATAGTAGGAGAGCAAGAGTGTTCAGTTGCACTTATGTCGTAAGAGGGTAACACTAATTAGCAAGCACAACAAACATGTAATTACAATGTTTCAAAGGTATTAGTTGTCACTGCACAACAGAAACTATGTAAGCGTAAGGATAGAAGAGCACCACCGGAACACAGACATGGACACACATACACACACACACACACACACACACACGCACGCACACATGGACACACACACACACATACACACACACACACACACACACACACACACAGAAGGTGGGATAGACATACAGCTGGAGAGGGTTGTAACTGGTAGACTTTTCCCAAGCAGCTTTCATCAGTGAGCCCCCAAAACTGCCACCAGCATTGCCCCTCCCTCCCAAAATACCCCCTTCCCTTCACCCCCAAAGCCCGGGACCCCCTGAGCAGAGGCAGCAATGCCCCCCTTGGCCTCCTGTGCACACATAAATTACACCAGGTCCCATTAACAAATACGGGATCAAATTACAAGCATAAATGGCACAGCTTGCCTCCCTTTTTTACTGTGTTTTTTAACAAGTCCTGTAAATCAAAAGGCAGGACCCTCGATGCAGACAGCGTGTGGTTTAATGATGTGGGACAGGAGTGTGTGTGTGTATATGTATGTGTATGTGTGTGTGGGGGGGTGTCGATGAGTGTGAGTGTGTGTGTGTGTTGGAGGGGAAGGTGTGCTGTGGTTGAGGCCCAGAGCCATAAAAACCTTTGGGCTGCCTCACCGATCTCCTCCTGGTGCCTACGCTGAGTCGTGATTAAAATAATGTGATGAAATATTCATCGTAATGATTCCCGCGGCCGCCTGAAGCAACCCAAAAAGAAAATTGCTTTTTTATTCCTTATTAATAACTGAATTAAGGTCATAAAAAGAGACAAAAAGGAAAAAAAAAAGAAAAGAAACAAAGAGGAGAAGATGGAGAGAGAGAAAATAGTTCTGGCATGTGGTAACCATCTTTGTAAATGATTTCAACATCAGCAAAGACCTGGGATAATTTTATTGCTGGCGGCTAATGCGAACCATTAAGAGCCGAGGACTGGAGCATCAGGTTACTAAGTGCTGCACGTTTCAAGAGGGCCTGCACGGCGCTGGATGGCTTTCAAAGGCACCGCTGCAGCCGCAATGGGAAGAGAAAGCCCAGAGTCACACACTGACACTCCTTTACTCGCCTGACCATCTGGGGATACGTAAGAGGAGGGTGATGACGGGGGTAATTGGGATAGAGGATGACAGTATGGATGGTGTGTGTGTGTGTGTGTGTGTGTGTGTGAGTGTTTGTGGCTGTAAGAGAGAGAGACAGACAGACAGACAGAGAGTGACTGTCTGTGAATATGGCCTGCGTTACGTAATGTTATTTCCATCCATATTTTCTTAACTTGAGAACCCTCTCCCACTGAAGCCAAGAAGATGTTTTTTTGTTGGTCTCCTTTTCCAAAACATACCGAAAATGCAACACTCATAAATACACTAGTCACGCAGAGACTGAATTTTAAAAAGTTCACTTGGGTAACCCAGCATAACCCATCACTGGATAATGTCAGGAAACTGTTACAATAACAGCTGCATTCCACCCCCAGATGTGGCAGAGTGTGTGCGGGATGCAGCCTTTTGGCTTCTAGCGGTGGGGGTTTGATTGTATGGCTTTCTCTGCTGTGCTGCTGTAATACTGGGGCCGTCTAAACAGATTAAAGTGTTACGAGGGGGATCATATCTCTAACGGAGAGTCAACTCCAGCCCACCCCACCACACCTCCTCCTCCCTGCGCCTTGAATATTATATCTACAAATGTCAGAAATCAAGAGGCTCTGGAGACTAAGCCTGCCTCTGACAGTGATGAGAGCTCAGTCTTAGTTTAACATCAATCAAAACTGCATGGGCGTGCTTTGTATGTGTGTGTGTGCTTGCGTGTGTGTGTGTGGGTGCGAGGTGTATGCATGTCTGCATCTGTGCATGTGTGTGTGGATTTGCATGTGTCTGTGCATGTATATTAGACAGACAGATGGATAGAGAGAGAGAAAGAGAGAGAGAGAGAGAGAGAGAGAGAGAGAGAGAGAGAGAGAGAGAGAGAGTATAACTGTGTGTGTTTGTGTGTGTGTTTGAAGCACGTCTGTTTGCATACATGAGCCGATGCCAAAAGTTCATCACGCACCTTGGAATGAAAGGCAGCATGAAACGCCTGGAGCTTGTCCCCTGTCAATCTCAGTGCTCCACCCCTTCCCTCCCCATCCTCCTCATCACCCTCCCCCCCTGCTTTCCACCCTCACCCCAGCCCTCCCCGAAAAGAGAGACGTCAGAAATGCTGAAGGGCGAAACCCACGTAAACGATATTGTAAACGCAAGATTACACCGTGAAAAGAAAAAAAAAATGCAAATCCGGCCGACGGCGAACAGAGCCGGGGGAAAAAAAGGGAGAGGGGGAGAGATTACGGCTCAAGATTATAACCCCCAAATCTGGCAGCGCGGCGGCTTGCTGAAAGGCATACTTGGGGAATCCTCCGGCTTTGAAGATTGCCCTGCACAGAGAGCATGTCCTTAGCGCACACGAAGCATGTGATCAGCACCAGTCCTCCACTACCATCCACAGCACATGTCAGACAACATGTCTATGCACTCAAAACTCTTTGACAAGCCAAAACCAAAACAAGGGAAATGGCACAATTGCACGGGTAAATAAACTGAGGCAACGTAGTCGTCAACATTTTGATAGCTTTTCCTCCCCCTCAACCCCACATCACCCCATCTCTTCTCGGGGCCGGCCCCTGTCATATGCTTTTAGTTTGACTGCGGTTTTGGGTTATAGGTGGTTAGAAGGGGGGAGCCGTTGATATCCAACACCACTGCGGTGGGTGCAGTCCGGTTCAGTTCGGATGTGTGCCATGTGCTGGCAGTGGTGCGATGTGGGTATGTCTGCAGGCAGGGGGGTACTCAGGTTTGCCCTTGGCCTGCCTGATCAGAATTGGCAATGAAGAATAAAACAAGCCCTGCGATTATGGTGCCGTGAAGGGCAATGCGTCAGCGATTTGCTATCTGGTCTGCTCATCTTAGATAACTACAACTACATAGGGTAGATTCAGTGGGTTGGCCTTTATTATTTACAGCCGGCCAGTCATAGTAACCATATACAGTGTATCTGACTGTTGTTCATACTGTTGTTTATGGATTTCCTTTTCATCTCAACCTTGCCTTCTCCTCTTCTCCTCCTTCTCTCCTCTTCTCAGACTAAACTTTCAAACTGTAAGAAGAAACTCCTGAACCAGGCCAGAGTCATTCCCCAAACAATTGTTCTAAATAGGATAACACCTCATCTGAAATGAAAGTTGGGTCTGATCTCAATCTATTTTCCGTTTTTTTCTTTCTTTTTTTTTTTCCAAAGATGTCTCAGTCACAATCAGATCTGGGTTTAACTTCAGTCTATTTTATACCGGAGAGGCGCCTGCACTGAGTGACGCTGAGGGAAGTATGTCTAATCTGCTTTCACCTAGTCAGGTTTCTCCTGCCTTAGACGTGACCTGAGGGGGCCACCGAGCCTCAGCTGAGGACCAGAGAGTGTGAAAGCACCCGAAAGGAGGAAAACAGAGCCAGATGCTGTGGTCTGCTCTGAACAAGGGAAGGAAGAAGGAGAAGTCAGAGCCAGCATCTGTGTGTGTGTGTGTGTGTGTGTGTGTGTGTGTGTGTGTGTGTGTTTATGTGTGTGTGTGTGCGTGTGTGTGTGGTGGGGTGTATGTAGTTGAGGAGAGACAGAGTGTCCACAGCCAGTGGATTTGCTGCATGCACGCAAAGGGAAATTATTTCCTTTGATTTTCATTAATCAATATGGTAAGCCATTAAAGAGCTTTAAGGAACCCATTAATGGGAAGAATCAATAAGGTTCTCAGTACGCTACACAGCAGATGGGGTGACATGACCACACACCAGGTAAGACCTTTGCCTTAAGGATGCTCTTTTTGCGCACAACGGAGCAACAATGGGGGATAATCACTCGCAGACGACCGCATGCTTTGCGTTAACTGTGTCAGCAAGAAGCCGCGCATCCAAATATTGCCAGCGTCCTCATGGAGGCAAGGCTGCCGACAGGGCGTTCATCTCCATGGCAATCACCGGGACGGAATTAGCTTCCCCAGCCTCCGTCTCCATCTCCCCCGGCGACTGTGCGTCTCCATGACAGCCATAAAGGATAGGAGGAGGAGGGTCATGGGGCCCTGGAAAGCGGCTCAAATTTATTAGTCACAACAGCCATCAATCACCCAAATGGATTTCAAACTGCATTTTAAAAGCTAATTTTCCAGGGCAGATAACCCAAACTATCAGCTGGGAGACATGCCAGCGCATTATTTACAGGCCCACTCCACCGCCGGTTTCTGTAAGTGTGGCGTGATAAATGTGTTAAAGAAGAGAAGTGGGGGGAAAAAAGTGTCTCTGTTGTCCTTACTCTTACATGCTTCTCTAGTATATGGTGTGGGTGTGGCGTGTGTATGTATCTGTGTGTGTGTGTGTGTGTGTGTGTGTGTGTGTGTGTGTGTGTGTATATGTGTGTGTGTGTGTGTGTGTGTGTGTGTGTGTGTGTGTGTGTGTGTGTGGTGGGGGGTTGTGGCTATAAGATTTAACGCCTCCAGAGTCCATTGGGAATGTGCTTGGTTTACAAAAGGCAGTAAAAAAAACCCTTGAGGCCATGATTTAAGATAAACTTGTAAAGTGAAAAATAAAAGCTCAGATAACAATTTCTATACCAGGCTCATATTGGCCCTGCAGAGAGCAGCCACAATGCTGCGTGTGCATGTCTACAGTCACCCTCACAGGGCCTGTGAAAGTGAAGAGAGGCTGTGAGGAACATGAATCCTTTCCAAATCCATCCCTCCACAACACACACATGAACAGTACAGAGATGGCGGAGACTGCTGAGTGGGAGGGCTTACTAGAGGGCTGGTCTGTCACTCAAGCTCCATAAGATTTCATAATTTGTCTACTTGTCTACGTTATGTTATTATGTGAGCTACTTACAGTGCAACAATACAGTGCACACTTCAGTGCACTGGTGGAGTTTGTTTTCCATATTCACAAATAAAATCTTAACCTTAAAAACAGTTAATTACAATGTTGTAGTATAAACCCTTTGAGGAAAGAGTGTAATAAACCTTCTATTAACTATACATAATTGTACCAATTACACATTTGTCCTAAATAGTTTGCTTATTCACCAAATACTCTTCATGGTTTTGCATATGTGTAGAATATTCTTTACCCTTACCCCAATGCCCAGGATTACATTTTTTGCATCCTGACAATGGCTTTGACTTCAGTTCTGCTTACATAGATTCAATAGACTATAATAAACATTTGAATTGATTATGAACCTGTTATTGCAATGGCTCAGATATATTGTGTCTCTACATTGCATGTGAGAGTTGACAAGCACAAGATCTAGAGGCAAACTTTGCCATTTGAGGTCATTGTGTATTTTCAGCACATCATTGATGTTTTGAGCAACTTCCAATTTATCCTCACAGAGACGTCTTTTGAAAGAGTGGTGGTGGAGGGGGGAGAGAGCTGGGGACAGGAAAAAGGAAGACAGAATCCAATAAGACGCCATTATAGTCGCCTTAAATGCCTCCCCTTCAGACACAAATGGGGGCACAATTAGGATAAATGCCCCATAATCAGGGGGAGGTGGGTGGGTGTGCTTGACTTAAAGAGGGGCAGCGGGGAACTGGTTTCCATCAGGGCCACACAAATGTCTGGGATGTGGCGGGCGCCTGGACCTCAGTCCTGTGCTGGCTCAGACACTAAACACACGCCCCGCTATCCCCTCTTAAACTGAGTCAATCCGAGAACAAATGCCCCTTCTCTCCCCATTGGGCTGCCGATAGAGACGGACATTTAGCCCCTGCGAGTGAATCTACGGTGGCCTCAAGCGACTGACAGATTTATGGGGGCTGCTCATGTTTGGAAGGATTTCCTCTTCAGGCTCGAATGTGATCCATCATACATGCAATTTGGAGGATGGTCATGGACATCTTTTTTTTTTGTAATTTTCGGAGATGAAGTCAGATGACTAACACATGGCTGAAGGGCTAAAGTTAATATCTGCCATTAAGAAAGGTGCAAGCCTCCACAAGTCAACTTCAGGTCATGAGTGGATCATCTGTTTCATCTGTGCTTCAAATGTAAGGTTTCATTTCGCACTTGCTGACACGATTTGTTTTCGATTAACACACTGGCACTGGAATGATGACCAGTATTCTGTCTTTTTCCACAAAGACAAAGCATGCTGTGACATCAGTCGTATTGGTCCTCAGATGGCTATTAAATACACAGACATACACGCTGCATTAATGGACAAAAGGAAACAGCCGATCAACTCCCATGTCAAACCAGCGCTCAGTCTGCACAACTGGACAACACATGCTTCACAATACAATTTAAGATATTATTTTTCAAAGTAAAGCATAAATTGGAAAATAATCTAATTAAATCCACATATTTACAAAATATATTATTTTTTGAATTATTAGCACGTTACAATTTTAAACGCCACCATCTACAGCCTGTTCTTGTTAAGTGCAGGAAGTGCTCAAAACGACTTTGATCTGCGTCTTTCTTAGTCTCTGCATCACAAACTGTTTAATTTGCTAAAATGATGATGCAGTGATCTTTACAAGATCTCTTGATGGGTCTGCAAAGCCCCAGACAGTTCAACTCTTGACTTAAGGACCAAATGTCATACTTCCACTCAGTTCTTTTCAGAGACTCCACAAAGACGCATGATTTATTGCGAAAAACCTGGCCCTCAGCGATCAAAGGCAGCAGTATCCTGGTTCCAATTCTCCATGTCGCAATCTCACAATGAGCGCAATGTGAAGACTTCTCCGGGCTTGGGTCCCAATGTGTGGACCTTTTCATGATTACTCTGCAAGCCAGGGAAAGAAAAAGTAACTCTAACACTCCACTACTTCAAGCATTACATCCTTTGCAAAATGACCTGCAAGCCTTCTCAGGGGCTAAATGTTATAAAAGCGTGATTTAACACGGAGCATGGGTCAGCATGCATACAGTGGTCCAATATGAGACCCCCCCCCCCCCCACACACACACACACACACACACACACAC